>CAKJTW010000851.1:0-15082 GCA_917880005.1 Nanger dama
ATTCAGAACACTAAGATCATGGCATCCAGTCCCACTCAATGCATAGCTCTCCAGTAATAATTCTTTCCTCAAAAGTTGTTCCTGCCCAGCCTTGTGGAATTTCACCTGCGTGTGATCAGATGACAGACTCAGAGGGCTCATTACGCAATTGTAATAATTGTTTCTGTCTGAGAAGCTCTCTCTTTTAGATCTCCTGCCCCACACATATCACCTTCTGCGCCTCCCTGTCTCACCTGTGTTCTCAGATCAAGCCTTTGCTGGGCTGCATCTGGGTTCCCCCCCCGCCCCATACCTGCAGCATGGAAATTGCCTGAAGGCAGACAGCCGTGAGTCTTCAGATGGATTTGTGTGTCCATCTTCACTCTAGGAACTTAGTCCTGCATGGCCTGCTGTCCAGGATCTGAAAACAGTTGTTTCAAGTGTTTTGTTCAGCTTTCTAATTACCAGTGCCAGGTGAGGAAGTTCAGATACTGTTCCTCTTGAAGCTGGAAGTGGAAGTCTCATTTTATTTTTACAGACACTCTTTCAATCAGTGGTGGCTCAGAGGTTAAAGCACCTGCCTGCCTCTGCCTGCAATGCAGAAGAGCTGGGTTCAATCCCTGGGTTGGGAAGATCCCCTTCAGTACTCTTGCCTGGAGAATCCCATGGACAGAGGAGCCTGGAGGGCTACAGTCCACGGGGTCGCAAAGAGTCAGACATGACTGGGCGACTTCACTTTCACTTTCACTTTGAATCAGTAATTCTAAATCAGTTAACCATATGTTTGAAAGTATCTTTTGCTTCATTTTCTCTGTTTTTCTCTTGCAAATGTAAAAACAAAACCAAATATCAAGAGACACACTAAAACAGGTTTTGTTTTCTGTTTTTCCTGGTTGAACTTTATGCCAACAAATCCTAGGTAAGGACTTAGGAAGCTGCAGTAAGTCAAGGCACCAGCAAGATCACAGGATCTGCAATCAACAGGGATCTTAATGGTACCAGAGAGCTTTTTTTTTTTTTTTTTTTTTTTTGCCATGCTATAGGAGGTGGATGCAGTAGTTGAGGGACTAGAGAGATCCCAGGACCTTAATGACACCAGGGAGTCAACTAAAATACAGGAGGCTGAGGCCAGGTACAGCACGTTAGGCCAATGTGAGCTGAAACATATTTAATTCTGAATTTCCAGAACCATTACCTCCAATAAAATGTTCACCTTCTTCTGATATTCACATAGAAAGACTGCATAGAATCTTTTGCCTAGAAAGTCTACTTTCATGGAAGAAAGCCACCAGGAAGATTGCTTGGAGAATTTAAGAGAGTGTGTTTTTAGGTGGAGAAAGAGGAAGTGAGTAAATGGCAAGTGCGGTTCAGAAACGGAAAGGGGTCTGTGCAAACCCAGCAGGCTCCCTTTGGTGGAGGCTGGCCGCGCGCTCCCTGCTCCTCCCCCCTTCGGCTGAGGCCACTTTTCTCATGTTTAAGCTCCCATGGAAACCTCAAGCACAGGGGCTTTCCTCGTGGTCCAGTGGTTAAGAATCTCCCTTGCAGTGCAGGGGACACCGGCTCGATCTCTGGTCCCAGAAGGTCCCACACACCACAGAGAAATTAAGTCTGTGCACCGTAAATACTGAGGCCAGGCAGTCTAGAGCCCAGCGCTCCACAGCAAGAGAAGCCACCAAAGCGGGAAGCCAGCCGCCGCAACCAGAGCACAGGCCCTGCTCGCTGCAAGCAGAGAGAGCCTGCAGGCAGCACAGGAGACCCAGTGCGGCCAGAAGGAAATGAAATGACGCTTAAACAAAACCCCTTCAAGCACAGGGACTCTCAGTGGCGCAAGTAACTCCTGCTCGATGTTCTCAGCACACTGGCGTATGGGGTCTGCAGGAACCCCCTCCTCCCGTGAAGGCCCAGAGTCTCCATCGACCACGTGTCTCCACCACTGTGCTGTGCCATCTCCCCGCTCACCTCGGCACAGAATTGCTCCTGGTGGTGTCACTCTTTAGGCAGGGGAGTCATCCCTGTGAATCTTCATCTAATAATTAATATCATCTCACCTGCAATTTTTTTCTATATTCCTTAAAGGAGTTCCTTAAAATCCCAATTGTATTCCTTACAAGATTTTGTTAAAATGCCCTTTTAAGGAATACAGTCTTGATTTTAACACAATCCTGATTTGAACACCTATGTTTTTATTTATTAACAACTTTTATGTCTCCTTCGTTGTGTCCTGTGCTCTGGCTCAGCCTCTCTCTTGGCCGCTCATGAAACAACGTACAGGGGTATTAATTGCATCCACCCTCCCCTCTCACTGGCTCTTTTCCACTCCCCCTCATCTCTCCGTGACGTGTGTTACTATATGCACATCACCATTACCGTGACACCCTCCCCTGCCCTTGGGAAGCCTGTTATTACCTTCTTGCTTCTTTCTCTGCTGCCCTGTGTGTGTCCCTGCCCAACACACAGCAGCTTCACGGCAGGCTCCCTCCCCTCTACTCTTCAGAGTTCCTGCTGGAATTTCTGGACACCACCTCGCAAGGATTTACCTCTGACTCTGACTCCTTCTTCCCTGGTGTGGGCCCTGTAGCATCTTCCCCTGAATGAAGACCACAGATAACCCTAAATTCTCCTTCTTCCCCAGCTACCTTAAACTCCCCTGAGGACGTGTCCTTCTCATCCAGGCTCAGTGATTCACTATCGTCCGTGAACCATTGTTCTATACTCAGCCATCTATCTGGCTATGAGACAATCTCCAGGGCAGTGGGTGGGGCAATGATGGACAATGTTGCGATCGCAGGTGGAGACCAGGCCAGGCAATGAGGGCGCGCGAATGAGGACAGTGCTAAGCAGAAGAGCAGATTATAGGGAAGTCACAAGGGTGGAAGAGGGTGGAGAATGTTTTTAAAAACAGATCAGGGAGAAATCTGGGAGAGGACAGGTCGAGTCTCAAGGAAAGAGAAATGATCATTGCATAGCTCCTGGGGGGGGGGGCGGGGGCGGGGAGAATCCAGCAACGTGCTAGTTTACCAGCAACATCCTATCAGATGCTATATTTCAGCAGAAATACTTCAGGCTACAAACCCATTAGATTTGTAGAAATTCCTACTGCATTAGAAATTTATACATTTTCCTGCAATGGAATAAATTAGGCTAAGGTTATGCATTACATTGTTTATTGTGATGTCAAGATGTCATTTTATATTAGTGTTTATTCCAGTGGGGACCAGTAAAGCTTATTATAGTACGTCATCTATTCAGTGGACTGGTTTGTGGAAAATAGTGTCCCAAGAGAGAATATTCCCCAAGATATTGTCAGCTGAATTTAAGCAAGATACCATAAAACACTGTGCTCAGAATGCGGCCGTTCATGGCTTTAAATGTGATTGTCCTCAGTCGCTCAGTCCTGTCCGACACTTTGTGACACCGTGGACTGTGGCCCCCCGGGCCCCCCTGCCCCGGGGGTCTCCCCGGGGGGGGGGAGGGGGGGGGGCGCCCCCCACCCCCCCGCGCCAGACCCAGGGACTGACCTGGTCTCACGTCTCCTGCAAGGGACCAGGCAGGGATACGCGGTGGGTTGCCATTCCTGCTCCAGGGATCTCCCAGGGACTGACCTGAGCTCATGCCCCGCGAGGGCTGCCACTTCCTGCTCCAAGCGATCTTCCAGACCCAGGGACTGAACCTGAGTCTCACGTCTCCTGCATAGGGAGGTGGGTTCTTTACCACTAGCACCACCACGTGAGGTGAAGAAGACATAGGTATTCACAGTTGCTTCTGCTTACATAAGATGACATTCTGGGCCTTCTGTCCTGCTCCAGGGGCTAAGACTCCGCACTCTCATTGTAGGGGCCTGAGTTCAATCCCTTGTCAGGAAACTAGAACCCACATGCCACAGCTAAGAGTTCCCATGGAAAAGGTTCCACAGGCACAGCCAAATAAATACTTAGAGGAAAAAAATAATAAAATAATAAACCTCTGGAAGCTATTCCTGAGAAACAAAACACGTGGCTGACTGCGGAAGCAGCAGGGCCTTGACAAGCAGGGAGGGGGTAGGAAGAATAATGTAATATAAAGTATTTTATATTTCTAGGTTCCTGAACCTTGTACATGTATTATAAGTTTCTCAGAAATGCCAAGACATTACAAAAAACTTTAAACCTCTAAAGAATAAAACTCACAGCTTTCTTTCTACAACCTGAATGAAAGTCAAGTCTGTTTGATCAGAAAGCTTACCTGGCCTCTCTAAAGCATCTTCTCGGGCTTTCCCACGCTTCCCAGACAGCGGCCCATTCGGCACTGTCGGGAGTCTTGTCATAGCTTGAAGTGGATCTTTTACGCTATCCTGGGTCCTTGCTGTCCGGCAAATGAAGGACGACGTCATCACGTTCCTTGCAGCAGGGGCCACTGAGGTGGCACCGACCTTTACTTCCCCATGGAGCAGCACATCTACAGAGGGAAAGTGACGGCGCCTACATTAGGAATCCGAAGAGAACCTGGGAGAAGCTTCTGTGGGCGGCTCATGCCGCCGTTGCCACTGAAAACCCAGCTGCTGTCCCTGCTGCGTCCCCAGGAACCCTCGCCAGCGAGCTGAGCTGGTTTGCTGCCACCGCTCCTCTGCTGGGCCGCTTTGCTCCTGGAGCCTCCGCTAACCAGACGCAGGCAGCTTCCAGGAGCCAAGACTCCTGCTGGTTCCGATACCAGGGCCGACGCCAGCCTCCCCCCGGAGGCATGCATGTGAGCCTCTCCCCGCGGCCTGTGTGACACGGCCTCTCCTCTGCACTCTGGAGACCAGCCGCTCCCGGCAACCAGGGAGCGCAGCCGGTGGGCCTGACTTGGCGGATGCTCGGGGGAAGTTCTGCCCGTGCGCGGCACCGTCCCCTGTGAACACTCGGGAGGTCCTGCCTGAAATCCTCGTCCGCAGAGTCTGAAGAGACTGAAAGGGAAGAGCAGGTGGCAGCTGAGCGGGCTCTACCAAGGAGGACGTCACCGTGGATGGGTCGCTTCAGCGCCTGCGTGCGAGGCTCCTGGACCTGCGGCGGTGGCCTAGTCCGCAGCGGGCAGGCGAGCTCGCCGCCTAGTCCGCAGCTCCCCCTGAAGGCCGCCTGCAGCGCCCGCTGCTCAGGCCGCTGGGCGGCAGGCAGAGCACTGCGTGGGCTTGGGCTGTCCTTTCCCAGGCTCTTTTCTTGGGTGGGGGCTGCGCTGGGTCCTTGCCGCTGCACAGGCTTTGCTCTGCTTGTGGTGAGCGGGGCGCAATCTCTGGGCTGTGGTGCCCGGCCTTCTCGCTGCAGCGGCTTCTCTTGCTATGGAGAGTGGGCCCCAGCGCCCCCGGCTTCAGCGGCGGCAGAGCGCGGGCTCAGCGGCTGTGGCCCCCAGGCTGTGGAGCACAGGCGCGGTGGTTGTCGTGCGTGACCTTAGCTCCTCTGAGGCGCCTGGGATCTTCCTGGACCAGGGATTGAACTCATGTCTCCTGCGCTGGCAGGATTCTTTACCCTGAGCCATTACGGAAGCCCACAACCTCTTAAAATGGAAATTGGTTGACGGAAAATAAGCAGTTTCTAAATAATAAATATGTCAACTCATGAGAATGTTCTGTGACTTTTGCTTTTCTCCTTTCACATAAGAGGAAAATTTCTTAACTCATAATTCCTTATGCTCTTCCCTCAAACAACATTTGCAACTGCTAATTTTATTAGCTAACCTTGATCCACTTTTTAAAATACTTTTCTCCCACTTTTGCTGGGGTCCAGTCCCCGCAGGATCCAGGGAAACCCCAAGGAAAAGCGGCTCAGCGATTGATTTAGAGAGGAGAGAGACAGATAAGAATGTTGTAGATAAGAAAATAGAGGAGAGAAGAAAAGAGGCTGATGTTCCTTGGTTTATACAGAAAATCAATAAAGTCTCAAGACAAGAGACTTGCACCGTCTACGTGAGGCCACAGGTGCCTTACCAGTCTCCCGAGGGAGTGAAGGCACAGGGCCTTCCCGGTCAGGTCTTCAAAACCCAGGCAAATAAGTAGACAGGGCGGATCTCTGTACTCCAGATGGGAACTAGCCTGAAAGAGAGAGTAAGAGGAGAAAATGACTGACACGAGGAGATCAAGCTGCTTTCACGAGCAAGATCCATAGCTTTATTTTTAAACAGTACTTATATACCTTTTGCACATAGAGGGAAATGAAAGATGCAAGGTCATACAGAATCAACCCAACATTCCAGCAGTTTTGCCCTTATCGAAACCATGATTTTTCTGCATACCTTTCCCACAAAGAATGTTTGTGTTCAGTATCTTCTGGCCTTGGAGGCCTGTGAACATTGTATGACCCTCTTTTGATAAACGCTGCTCAACCAAAAACTTATTTTCCCTCAAAGTGTTTTTCCTTTATATTTCTAATCTATGTCAGCCTCAGAAAGTGCCAACAGAGTTACGTTTTTCACAGAGCAAGGTGCAGCGAGTTACAAGAAAGAGCCAATTAGCTCAAAAGTCTGATATGGTTAAATTCAAGGCCACACGTGTTTTTGTTGCATTCTCACTATGTTAACTAACGCATTCCCAGGTGCACAGTGGATAAGAGATATGGGAACTTAGCAACAAGCATTGGCCCAATAATGAAGTCCTACACCAGCACTAGCACTGCTCTAATAACTTTTAACTCTCTCAAAGGCTCTGTGTCTTAGGCTTTGCGTGCTTCTCACAATTGGGAGGCTGTAAATAATTGTATGCATAGCTGCAAGAGTTTGGATATATGTGCCAAGCAAGCTAGAATGCTAACAGAGGGGGTTTGATTTGAGATATTCCTCTCATGTCCAGGAGACTTATTAGCTATAGCCCTAAGTTGATTTTCTTCAGAGAAAGGTGGTCAGGGTTAGCCCCCTGTTAATGTCAGAGGAGTTGGTGAAAGTCATGAAACAGTAAAACAGACAGATGCTGGTTTTGGGGTAGAATGCGCGAGAAAGCCTAGGAAGCCCCTTGAGCTCTGAAGCCTTGCTTAACAGTTCTCTTCCACATGACCCTGTCATGGGTGGGATCTCCGTGGCAGCTCCCGGCACACTTTCCCCTATGCACTGTACATTCATTATCAATTGAGATAATATTTTATCATTGTTCAGTCACTGAGTCATGTCCAACCCTTTGCGACCCCGTGGATGGCAGCACACCAGGCTTCCCTGCCCTTCACCATCTCCCAGAGATTATATTTATATACTTCATATGGGTAGGAGGATAATCATTTGACTTCACACTGGAATCATTTCTCTAAATCTGACATATTAATAGGCCAGTAAGATATAAAACGCTTGACTGACTTCAGCATAATAAAAAATTATAGAATCAGGTGACCATATCTTAAGACTGATTATAAAACCAGCAGCCATGTGGCTGAGGAGCAGTGACACACGGGGCGTTTCCTGTGGTGAGAGAGGAGCGCTGGCCTCAGGGATTTAAAGGGCCATTTGAAGACAGAGTGGAGCTCGGCTCAGTGGCTGGACCTCCTGGGAATCCCTTCCCAGGGACACACTGGACAGAGGCCTGAGCATCCTGAGTGCCCCCGAGGCGGCCTCAGGCGGCGGCCAGGGCGCCCCTCTGCGAGCCAGCGGAGACGGCAGCTGCATCGCGTGTCTGCAGAGTCTGTGCGAGGTGGCCTTGCCTGCAGAAAAGTGAATGTGCCTAAATGGCAGGTGGCCTCAGCGCTAACAGCAAGATCTTTTCTTGAATCAACTTCTTTCTCTTCCCAGGTCTCCATCTGAAGGGAGTTACTCTTCATGAGACCCATTCTCCTTTAATTCCCTTCTTCAAAGCCTCAAATTTTGTAGCTTTTTTCAGGAAGTATCTTTCCATGTTTATTCTCTCAGACAAGATAAGCAAGAGTAAACTTTTCTTATTGGACTTTAAAGATAAACAAATAGTTTTAAAATCAGACTTTCCAAAAGTTCTAAATTCATTCCTGTTCTCAATTTAGTATCTTCAATGCTAAGCCTGTAATGAGCATTTTTACCCGATTCAAAACAACTCTGGGCAGTGGATTGGTGGCAGGACTCCACAGAGCCCTGGAATTCTGAACTTTGACAGTTGGATCTCCTTTTACAGAAGTGTTAGAAGCCAAGAGAGCAAGGAGCATATAGTGCCAGATTTCAGGGCTGACAGCAGAGAAAAGACAGTTTATTGGCGGTGGAAAAGATTTGCCTTCTGGCAAGCAGCCGCCTCTGACGGCGAGGCGAACCGGAAGAGGCTGCAGGCGCAGAGCCGCGCGCAGGGAGCGCAGCTTCAGCCACACCCGTTCTCAGCGCAGCCGTCGCCAAGGGGGCGGTCCTTGACCTGCCCCGTGCTTCCTGTTCCCTTAACTCCCTGGGCCTCGGGGCTGCTCTGCTGAGCTGGGCTCCCCTCCGCTTTTCCTGGACCTCCCTGGGCCTTCTCCCCAGGCCGGCAGCAGGCAGGGAAGCCGCGGCGCCGCTGGGCAGGCCTGCTCCTGTAACTCCGGCGGCGGCGGCTGGGAGAGCGCGCTGAGCGTCCACCGTCCCTCTCCCGGGACCGCAGGCGGGATGTGATGGGACCGGAGGCGGGATGTGATGGGCCGGGGATGTGATGGGACCGGAGGCGGGAATGGGGAAGATGGAAGGGCTGCCTTTGCTTTCTTTCACTCCCGAGCCAGGAGCTATTAACCTGAGGGATTTGGAGAGCCCAGGGAGCCTGTGGCCTCCCTGAAGTGACGCATAAAATGCGTCTGTGCACGAACTTTTGCTCAGATAGGTGCAAATGCCCTGGATTCCCCCTTCAGGATATTCTATCTTTGCTCCTAGTCTGTCCAGATCCCGTGCTTTGAAGCGCAGCACCGCTGCAGCGATTTCATCACACTTCCACTGCTGCTGGTCCCCAGTAAACCCAGCTTTCAGAATCAAGAGAAGCTGGTGGCTGACGAGGCTTAAAAACACCCTGTGAAGTACCTAGAAGCAGGTTTGACTGTACTCTACTGGAACATTATAAGCTCTAGTAGTTTGCTTTTCGCTTGTGAGCAGCTAGGTCAAATTGTTTCCAAACAAGAAAACCGAACTAAAGTCTGTGTGTCTCACCAAGGTTACAAGACACGAACTACTTTGGGTCCCAGGTCGGCCTGGGATTCTGTCGTTACCAGGAATCAAAGCAGCAAAGAGCATTTGTGAGACAAACCCTAAAAGCGTTTTATTACTGGGTAATTTGGGTTGGGACGGCTCCCTAGAGAAGGGAATGGCAGCTCACTCCAGTATGCTTGCCTGGAGAATCCCATGGGCGGAGGAGCCTGGCGGGCTACAGTCTAAGGATCACACAGAGTCAGAGGCGACTGAGCGACTGCCACTTTCTCTCTTCAGGCTGGCTCTCTGCAGAGGTGGAGTCTTTTCTCTGGATATCTGTAAATGCTTCCGACAGATCCAGTTATATGGCTCTGTGTTCTGGAATTGCTCGCATGACGTTGACCTGGACTTCATACACTAATGTAGCACATTACTTTGTTTACTGTGCAATGGTGGTGAAACAGTTAAAAAGCAGGTAAACAAGCCACAGCCCTTGAACTGCTTTCCAAACAGGCTGAAGGCGCCACCTACTGCCCAATCTGTAGGATGCCCGAGGAATGGAGTCAGCTCTATGGACTGCGAGCCCCGGGAACTAGGGTACTAAGGTAAATTAGACTCACATCTAACTATACTTTCTACTTATATGCTAGTTATAACGAGTTATGTAGTTTTATTTATGCTCTCTCCTGAGCATTCTCAATTTGTGGTTACAGAAAGTAAGATATTCAAAGACACTGAACTGTGGCAGATGGAAGAAACAGTATCAGGCTATCATATGCTTTCCACGGGTCCCGATGACCCAGCACCAAAATGCCTTTAGAGTCCTGGAGCAAAAATGCTCTTTGCCACTTTTATTCCTAGTAACGACTGAGGCCCAGAGCTCCCTGAGTAGCCCCTCCTGCTGGGGACTTCACTGTATTTATTTTACATGTGTTTAAGAGATGACAGAAAAAGAGAAAGCTCTAAAATGGCGAAAGCTTTCAGGTACACCAAAAGGTGGTTTTTAATGTTGGTTTGAGTGTTTTGTTTTCAGTGGAACAATCCATTATAGAACAGGCCAAAATAAGTTTCGAGAATAAAGTGTACATTTTCTACCTCTGAGAGATGCTAATTAAAACATGTCTTTACTATGGGCCTGGCATAAATTCAGACTTGCCTTGGGCAGGTAACTGATTTCCAGGCTGCCTTAAACCCAGCAAGTGTCCACGAATGTTCTAGTGACTGGAGGGGACAGCAGCGTGCAGCCAGCGCTTCCCTGCTTCTGCTGCTCATGTGCTCATTCTGTCTCTAACCCTTCAGGGGATACACACTGTCTTCTACGCAGCTTATCATATGTTTGACTCTGAAATACATTGGTTCAGTTTTTATGATAAGCTGGTTCTGTACAGTCATAGGTAAAGTGTTTATTTAAATACAAACAATATACACTCTTGTTCAAGTTCCTGCTGAGTTAAAAGTACACCAAAAAACTGGATAATTTAGAGTAAAAGTAGCATTTCTTTTTCATCCTTATCAAAGTGTCTGTGGTTCATTTGTATATATTCCTCCAGCTTTTAAAAAACACATTTTCAAATATATATTTTGGCTCAGAGGTTAAAGCATCTGCCTCCAATGCGGGAGACCTGGGTTCGATCCCTGGGTCGGGAAGAGCCCCTGGAGAAGGAAATGGTAACCCACTCCAGTATTCTTGCCTGGAGAATCCCCTGGACAGAGGAGCCTGGTAGGCTACAGTCCACAGGGTTGCAAAGAGTCGGACACGACTGAGCGACTACATCTTTACACGCAGATAATATAGGTTCACATTTAGTTCAGTTAGACAAATACGTGTGTTGTTTTACAACTGGCTTTTGTCATGTAACAGTATGACTTTGAGGTGTCACCATTTCCTGTTTGGGGGTTTTCCAGTGGTTTTAAATAGGAATATAAAAATCTTTCTTTAGAACAGCATGATTCTGCTATAGGCAAACTAGGTTCATCTAGCATCCACATTCAGGGAAATTCAGAAATGTCTTCAGTTGCCCTGCGCATCCCACCATCAGGAATGGAGGAAACTGCGAGCAAGGAAAGTCTCAGTAATGAACCCCAGGCACCCCGTTAACCCAGCTCTCAAGGAGGAGGGGCGGGCGAGGACAGCTCACTGGCCAGAGGGAAGGTCTTGTGATGCCTGTGTCTCCAGCCTGGCCGAGGCAGGTGAGAGAATCCAGGAAAGAGAGATGGTAGCAGGAGAACAGCGGAGGGCAGGAAACAGGCCTCCAGGCAGCAAAGCACGAAGGTCACAGCAGAGCCTGGGGAGGTGAGCGGGTCTGCAGAGGAGCTGGGGAGAGACCCCCGGAGGAGGCTCCCTCCCGCTGGCCCACCCCAGAGGACAGACCCCAGAGGAGGCTCCCTCCCACTCTCCCACCCCAGAGGACAGACCCCGGAGGAGGCCCTCCCCCCTCACCCACCCCAGAGGACAGACCCCCGGAGGAGGCTCCCTCCTGCTCACCCACCCCAGAGGAGAGACACCGGGAGAAGGCTCCCTCCCGCTCACCCACCACAGAAGGTGCCCATGGGCCGGGTGCGGGTCGCATCCTATCCCCTCACTAAGACTGTGCACTTCAGGCTGGTCTCAGGAACACACTTCTTGTTTCACTTGAGTGATTTAATTTTGCCTCCCCTGTAATTTCAGGTTGGGTCTTCTCTGCCTGCCTTCCCCTCACTTTTCATTCTGGCCTCAGTCTTCATTTTTTCCTGGCAAACAAAATTTGGTCAGCAGGCAGAGTTGACTGCATAAAAGGCAAAGGTCTGCCTCTGAGGAGTAATTTATGCTCATATTGCTACCTACGATCAGTTCAGTTCAGTCACTCAGTCACGTCTGACTCTCTGCGACCCCATGAATCGCAGCACGCCAGGCCTCCCTGTCCATCACCATCTCCCGGAGTTCACTCAGACTCATGTCCATGGAGTCCGTGATGCCACCCAGCCATCTCATCCTCAGTTGTCCCCTTCTCCTCCTGCCCCCAATCCCGCCCAGCATCAGAGTCTTTTCCAATGACTCAACTCTTCTCATGAGGTGGCCAGAGTACTGGAGTTTCAGCTTTAGCATCATTCCTTCCAAAGAAATCCCAGGGTTGATATCCTTCAGAATGGACTGATTGGATCTCCTTGCAGTCCAAGGGACTCTCCAGAGTCTATGCTATGCTAGCTTATTTATATTTATTAATTTAATTTATTATAATATAATGCCACATAAATATATGCACATATAATGTAAATAAATATTAAATGTTATGTACTACTATTATTTTAATATAATATTTATATATCAATGATATATGTCAATATTAATAATATATAGGCTGATTTAGTTAACAACACCCCTGGTGAGAAGACTAATGAAGACTAAAGAAGTCAGAAAGAAACAGAAATTTGAAGATCTTTGCGAAAACTCCATGCTCATGATGTAAATGGTGAGACGTGCATGGAGGTTCTTGGTCAGGGCTCCTCACGGGCCTCTCCCGGCCCCTGCTGTGGTCAGCAGTGGACCAGGGAGCGGGGGTCCAGGCAAAGCCCCCAGGCCGAGGCCAGGCCGAGTCCCCCGCCAGTCTCCTTCCTTCTGTCACTGAGCGTCACCTCCTCACTGACCCTCGTGTACACGCGTGTCTTCACTTCTCCCACAGAATGAAGGGTGTGTGTTGCAGGAGAGCTGGAGCGAGCTCACCGGTGACACAAATCTGAAAACAATAGAGAGGGAGCTGGAGGGAGGGAGACAGATAAACAGACATATGTGCCCTGGCTCTAGACTGTAGGGTGACATTTATGATATTAAAACTGGATAGCCTTTAGCTTGTATTTTTATCAGTGCCTGTATTAAACGATTGATCAGTCACCTAAGTATCACTGATTCTAAATCGTAAACTAGGATTCTAAAACACTGCAGTTTTCTGTGTTACCAAAATGCGCTTTGGAAGCCAACGCTCAGATCATCCAGTGTCTTCTTTCTGTGTTTGGTCACATGTTGTTTTCTTTTTAACTTTTACTTTGTATTTAGGGTATAGCCACTTAACAGACAGTGTTGTGACAGTTTCAAGTGAACACCAAGGGGAACAGTTCAGCCAAACGCACGCATGTGTCCTTTCTCCCCCAAACTCCCCTCCCATGGAGGCTGCTGCACAGCATTGACGTCCATGTGCCAAACAGTGAGTCCTTTGTCGATTCCTAGCCAAAGCGGACGCTTGTTGCATCATCAGACACTCTCAGAATGTTTCCCAGAGGTTAGTGAGGAGTTTCCTGGAAAACACTCCACCCAAACCCTGTTGCCAGAGGAAGAGTGTTTATATATGGGTGTTAGTTTTGAGAGACTTTGGTGAACTGGACCAGCTAGTACAGATGGAAACAGCTTGTCACCATCAACGCTGTCACCATTCCCCAGGAGGTTCAGCTCCCCCGAACGCGCCCTGAGTCCTGACTGCTGAGCAGGCCAAGCCCGCTCTCAGCCCCCAGCGCCTCCTCCCGCAGGGCCGCGGCCCACAGGAGACAGAGGGACTGGCCGCTCGTCCCCTCCTCCCCCACTCGTGGGCATGGAAGAGCCCAGCTCCTGCTCTGGCTGAAGGGGAAGGAAGGCCCAGCGGCAGCCCCGGAAGAAGCGCACAGGGGCCCCTCCATTCCCAGGAGTGCGGGCTCATGGTGCAGGGCCGAGGGGACCCGGGGGTGGGAGGAGCCTCTGCGCCGGACACTGTGGGGGGCTCGGCTGCTGAACAGACTCAGGGACTGTCTGTTGACTATGGGATCTGAGGAACAGGAGAGAATTGCATGGACTGGGCTAGCTGGGAGGGTTCCCCATGGTCTAAAGCACAGACTGTGTCTCTCTGGGCTGAAAATATTAACCGCTGAGCACTAGCTCCCACAAAGAGGGTATTGGTTCGAGGTGTCCTGAGATGTAAGAGCTTCTTAGGCGACAAGAGGAGATACTAGGAGGATGTGAAAGGCCTTGTAGAGCCTGAACCACACGCCCAGCCTTCTGACCCCAGTTTTGGGAGGTAGCAGTTTCTTATGCGGGTCCCTGGTGGCTCAGATGGTAAGGAATACACCTGTAATGTAGGAGAGCTGGGTTCAGTCTCTGAGTCGAGAAGATCCCCTGGAGAAGGAAAGGACAACCCACTCCAGTATTCTTACCTGGAAAAGCCCATGGACAAAGGAGCCTGGTGGGCTACAGTCCATGGGGTCGCAGGGACATGATTGAGAGACTAACACTCTTTCAGGTGAGGGCAGCTGGTTTGCTTGGGCCTGCAGGGAGGGGCACTGGTGAGTGTTGCTTCTGCCAAGTGAAAGAGTCTTTCGGCCTAGAAGAGAAAACAGCAGTCTCAAAAGCCTTGCTGAATCATGTAACTTCAAGGAAAACAAAACCAAAGTGTAGGTCCCACCCTGATGCTCCAGGCTGGTTGCATCTGCCTGGGACTTTTCACCCCCTTGTCCAGAGCATTTACCACCCCGTGCCCAAGCTACGAGTCGGACATGACTGAGTGACTTCACTTTCACTTTTCACTTTCCTGCATTGGAGAAGGAAATGGCACCCCACTCCAGTGTTCTTGCCTGGAGAATCCCAGGGACGGGGGAGCCTGGTGGGCTGCCGTCTATGGGGTCGCACAGAGTCGGACACGACTGAAGCGACTCAGCAGCAGCAGCCCAACTACAAATGCCATCTCAGCTGAAGAATACCCAAAGCCTCCCGCTGACCAACGCGGCCTCCATCGCGCCCCCCAAGCCCCCCTTCAAATACGAAGCCTCCCTGGCCCCTCTCACGCTCAGCCTGGTCCTTAGGCCGACTGCCGCCCCTCCTTGCCTGAATAAAGGTAACCTGCTTCCACTGAGGTCGTCTCTCCTTTTCTGCCTCAGCCCAATCTATATCTTACAACCAGCACTGTCCGAGAGAAGAGGGCAAACAGGTGCCCCCAGGGAGTCAAGACACAGGCTGCTTAGTCAGCAAGACAGCTGAGAGGGGGCGGAGTGGGCACCCGCGGGGCCTCTGCCACTGTCCCCGGCTGCCCTGCAGTTCCAAGCTTTGGCCTGAATGCGTCATAAAGAAGGACCCTTTGTG
>CAKJTW010000852.1:0-15011 GCA_917880005.1 Nanger dama
CAACCATAAACCCTAACCCTAACCCTAATCCCAAACCCTAACCTCAACCCCAACCCCAACCCCAACCCCAACACTAAACCCAACACTCAACACCTAACCCCAACCCCAAACCTAACCCCAAATCTTCTAAACCAAAACCCAAGAGTAACGCTAACCCGAACCCCAAACCTAAACCCAACACCAACCCCAACGCCAACCCCAACCCCAACCCCCAACCCTAACATTAACCCCTACCCCAACCCTAAACCCAACCCTAACCCTAACCCTAAACCCCAACACTAACCCCAACCCCTACCCTCACCCTAACCCTAACCCCAACACCTAACCCCAACCATAACCCCAACACCAAACCTAACCCCAAACCCATCCCTAAACTTAAACCCAACCCCAACCCTAACCCCAAACCCAAGCCTAACCCTAACCACAAACCCAACCCCAACCACAAACCCAACCCTAACGCACACCCCAACCCTAACACTAACCCCAACCCCAACACTAACTGTAACACTATCACTAACCCCTAACCCTAATCCTAACCATAACCCCAACCCCTAAACCTAACCCCAGCCCTAACCCTAATGCTAACACTAATGCTAACGCTAACCCTAACGGTAACCCTAACCCCTAAACCCTGACTCTGACCCCTGACCCCAATCATAACCCTATTCCTAACACTAATCCTAACCGTAACACTAACCCTTAACCCCAACACCAACTGTAACCCTAATGCTAATCCTAAACCATAACACTAACCCTAACCCCAACCCTAACCTTAAACGCTATCCATAACCCCAACCGTAACCCCCAACCCCAATCCTAACCCCAACCCCAACCAAAACCACTAACCCTTATCCTAACCCTAACCCCAACCCCAAACCAAACCCTAAACCCAACCCCAAGCCTAACCCTAACCCCAAACCAAACCCTATCCAAAACCCTAACCCTAACCCTAACTCTAAAGCAAACCAACCTTAAAACTAAGCCTAATGCTAACCCTAAAACTAACACCAACCCTAACCCTAACCCCAACCCTAAACCTAACACTAACCCTATCCCTAACCAAAACCCCTAACCCTAACCCTAACCCTAAACCCTAACGTAACCTTAACACTAACCCCAACCATAACCCTAAACCCTAACCCTAACCCTAACCCCAACACTAATCCTAACACTAAACCAAACGTAACCCCTAACCCTACCACAACGGTAACCCTAACCCTTACTTAACCCTAAAACTAAGTACTTTCCTAACCCTAACCCTAACCCTAACCCTAACCATAAACCCTAACCCTAACCCTAACCCTAATCCTAAACACTAACCTCAACCCTAACCCCAACCCCAACCCTAACTCAAACACTAACCTAACCTCAAACCTAATGCTAACCCCACCCCAAACCCCAAACCCAACCACAATCCCAACCCCAACCCCAACCCCAACCCTAACCCTAAACCCAACACTAACACCTAACCCCAACCCCAAACCTAACCCCAACCCCTAACCCAAAACCTAAGAGTAACGCTAACCCTAACCCTAAACCCAAACCTAACACCAACCCCAACGCCAACCCTAATACTAACCCCTAACCCTAACATTAACCCCTACCACAACTCTAACGCTAACCCTAACCCCAAACCCTAACCTAACCCCAACCCTACCCTCATCCTAACCCCAACCCCAAACCCCAACCCCAACCGTAACCTCAACACTAGACCTAACCCCAACCATCCCTAAACCTAAACCCAACCCTAACCCCAACCCTAACCCCAACCCCAACCCTAACCACCAACCTAACCCTAACACCACCCCAACCCTATCCCTAACCCTAAACCCAACCCTAACACTAACTGTAACACTATCCCTAACCCCTAACCCCAACCCCAACCCCCAAACCCAACCCCAGCCCCAACCCCAATGCTAACACTAATGCTAATGCTAACCCCTAACGGTAACCCTAACCCCAAACCCTGACCCTGAACCTGACCCTAAACCTAACCCCAACCCCTAACACTAAACCCAACCGGAACTTTACCCCAAACTGTAACCCTAACCCTAACCCTAACTCCTAAACCCTAACCCTAACACTAACCCTACCCTGACCCCATACCCCTAACCCCAACCCTAACTCTAACTGCAACCCCAACACTAACCCCCAACCACAATCCCAACCCAAACCCCAACCCCCAATCCCAACCCTAACCCCAACCCCAACCCCAACCCCAACCCCAACCCCAACCATAGCCCAACCCTCACACCAACCCTAACCCTAACACTAACCCTAACCCCAACCCTAACTCAAACACTAACCTAACCTGAAACCCAAAGCTAACCCCACCCCAAACCCTAACCCCAACCACAATCCCAAACCCAACCCCAACCCCAACCCTAACCCCTAACCCAACACCAACACCTAACCCTAACCCCAAACCCAACCCCAAATCCTTCTAACCCAAAACCTAAGAGTAACCCTAACCCTAACCCTAACCCCAAACCAAACACCAACCTTAATGCTAACCCTAACCCTAACCCTTAACCCCAACATTAACCCCTACCCCAACCCCTAACCCCTACCCCAACCCCAACCCCAAACCCTAACACTAACCCCAACCCCTACCCTCACCCCAACCCCAACCCCAACCCCTAACCCCAACCCCTAACCCCAACCATAACCCCAACACTAAACCTACCCCCAAACCCTTCCCTAAACTTAAACCCAACCCTAACCCTAACCCTAACCCCAAACCTAACCCTAAACACAAACCCAACCCTAACACACACCCCAACCCTAACCCTAACCCCCAACCCTAACACTAACTGTAACACTATCCCTAACCCCTAACCCTAACCCTAACCCTAAACATAAACCCTAACCCCTAACCCTAATCCTAAATCCTAAACGTCAACCCTAACCCTAACCCCAACCCTAACTCAAACACTAACCCCAACCGCAAACCTAATGCTAACCCCACCCCAAATCCCTAACCCCAACCCCAATCACAACCGTAACCCCAACCCCAACCCTAACCCCAACCTAACACTAACACCCAACCCCAACCCCAAACCCAACCCCAAATCTCTTCTAACCCAAAATCTAAGAGTAACGCTAACCCTAACCCTAAACCTAAACCCCAACACCAACCCTAACGCTAACACTAACCCCAACCCCTAACCCCAACATTAACCCCCTACCCCAACCCTAACCCCAAACCCAACCATAACCCCAAACACTCACCCCAACCCCAACCCCCACCCCCTCACCCCAACCCTAACCCCCAACCATAACCATAACCCCAATCCTAAACCCAACCCCAAACCCATCCCTAAACATAAACCCAACCCCAACCCTCAAACCCAACCCCAACCCCAACCCCAACCACAAACCCAACCCTAACACCAACCCCAACCCTAATACTAACCCCATCCCTAACACTAACTGTAACACTATCCCTAACCCCTAACCCTAACCCCAACCCCAACCCCTAACACCCAAACCCAACACCAGCCCCAACCCCAATGCTAACACCAATGCTAATGCTAACCCCAACGGTAACCCTAACCCCAAAACCTGACCCTGACCCTGACCCCAAACCCAATCCTAACCCCAACCCCAAACCCCAACCCCAACCGCAACCCTCAACACCAGACCTAACCCCAAACTCATCCCAAACCACCCACCCCCACCCCACCCAACCCCGACCAACCCCAAACTCATCCCTAAACCCAAACCCAACCCTAACCCTAACCCCCCCTCACCTCCCAACCCTAAACCCCAACCCCAACCGTAACCTCAACACAGACCCAACCCCAAACTCATCCCTAAACCCAAACCCAACCCTAACCCTAACCCTAACCCCAACCCTAACCCTAACCACCAACCCAACCCCTAACACCAACCCCAACCCTATCCCTAACCCTAAACCCAACCCTAACACTAACTGTAACACTATCCCTAACCCCTAACCCTAACCCCAACCCCCAAACCCAACCCCAGCCCCAACCCTAATGCAACACAATGCTAATGCTAACCCTAACGGTAACCCCAACCCCAAACCCTGACCCTGACCCTGACCCCAAACCCAACCCCAACCCCAAACCCCAACCCCAACCGTAACCTCAACACTAGACCTAACCCCAAACTCATCCCTAAACCCAAACCCAACCCTAACCCTAACCCCTTACCCTCACCCTAACCCCCAACCCTAAACCCCAACCCCAACCGTAACCTCAACACTAGACCTAACACCAAACTCATCCCTAAACCCAAACCCAACCCTAACCCCAACCCTAACCCCAACCCTAACCCTAACCACCAACCCAACCCTAACACCAACCCCAACCCTATCCCTAACCCTAAACCCAACCCCTAACACTAACTGTAACACTATCCCTAACCCCCAACCCCAACCCTAACCCCTAAACCCAACCCTAGCCCCTAACCCTAATGCTAACACTAATGCTAACGCTAACCCTAACGGTAACCTTAACCCCAAACCCCGACCCTGACCCTGACCCCAAACCTAACCCTAACACTAAACCCAACCGGAACCTTACCCTAAACCGTAACCCCAACCCTAACCCCACTCCTAAACCCCAACCCCAACACTAACCCTACCCTGACCCTATACCCCAACCCCAACCCTATCCCTACCTGCAACCCCAACACTAACCCCAACCACAATCCCAACCCAAACCCCAACCCCAACCTCAACCCCAACCCCAACCCCAACCCTAACCCCAACCCCAACCCCAACCATAAGCCTCCAACCCCTCACACTAACCCCTAACCCTAACACTAACCCTAACCCCAACCCTAACTCAAACACTAACCCAACCTGAAACCCAAAGCTAACCCCACCCCAAACCCTAACCCCAACCACAATCCCAACCCTAACCCCAAACCCAACCCCAACCCCCAACCCAACACCAACACCTAACCCTAACCCCAAACCCAACCCCAAACCCTTCTAACCCAAAACCTAAGAGTAACGCTAACCCCAACCCCAAACCCAAACCAAACACCAACCCTAACGCTAACCCTAACCCCAACCCCTAACCCCAACATTAACCCCTACCCCAACTCCTAACCCCTAACCCCAACCCCAAACCCCAACACTAACCCCAACCCCTACCCTCACCCTAACCCCAACCCCAAACATAACCCCAACACTAAACCCAACCCCAAACCCATCCCTAAACTTAAACCCAACCCTAACCCTAACCCTAACCCCAACCCCAAACCCAACCACAAACCTAACCCTAACACACACCCCAACCCTAACCCTAACCCCAACCCCAACACTAACTGTAACACTATCCCTACCCCCTAACCCCTAACCCTAACCCTAACAATAAAACCCTAACCCTAACCCTAACCCTAATCCTAAACCCTAAACGTCAACCCTAACATAACACCAACCCTAACTCAAACACTAACCCAACCACAAACCTAATGCTAACCCCACCCCAAATCCTAACCCCAACCCCAATCCAAACCCCTAACCCCAACCCCAACCCTAACCCCAACCTAACACCAACACCCAACCCTAACCCCAAACCCAACCCCAAACCCTTCTAACCCAAAATCTAAGAGTAATGCTAACCCCAACCCTAAACCCAACACCAACCCTAACGCCAACACTAACCCTTATCCCTAACCCCAACATTAACCCCTACCCCAACCCCTAACCCCAAACCCACCCTAACCCTAAACACTCACCCTAACCCCAACCCCTACCCTCACCCCAACCCTAACCCCCAACCCCAACCATAACCCCAACACCAAACCCAACCCCAAACCCATCCCTAAACATAAACCCAACCCCTAACCCTAAACCCAACCCCACCCCAACCCTAACCACAAACCCAACCCCAACACCAACCCCAACCCTAACCCTAACCCCATCCCTAACACTAACTGTAACACTATCCCTAACCCCTAACCCCAACCCCAACCCTAACTCCTAACACTTAAACCCAACACTAGCCCCTAACCCTAATGCTAACACTAATGCTAATGCTAACCCAAACGGTAACCCCAACCCCAAACCCTGACCCCTGACCCTGACCCCTAAACCCAACCCCAACCCCAAACCCCAACCCCAACCGCAACCTCAACACTAGACCTAACCCCAAACTCATCCCTAAACCCAAACCCAACCCTAACCCCAACCCCAACCCCAACCCTAACCCCAACCACCAACCCAACCCTAACACCAACCCCAACCCTATCCCTAACCCTAAACCCAACCCCAACACTAACTGTAACACTATCCCTAACCCCCAACCCTAACCCTAACCCCCAAACCCAACCCTAGCCCCAACCCTAATGCTAACACTAATGCTAATGCTAACCCTAACGGTAACCCTAACCCTAAACCCTGACCCTGACCCCTGACCCCAAACCCAACCCCTAACCCTAACACTAAACCTAACCGGAACCTTACCCCAAACCATAACCCTAACCCTAACCCCACTCCTAAACCCCAACCCTAACACTAACCCTACCCTGACCCTATACCCCAACCCCAACCCTATCCCTAACTGCAACCCCAACACTAACCCCAACCACAATCCCAACCCAAACCCCAACCCCAATCTCAACCCTAACCCCAACCCCAACCCTAACCCCAACCCCAACCCCAACCATAAGCCCCAACCCCTCACACTAACCCTAACCCCAACACTAACCCTAACCCCAACCCTAACTCAAACACTAACCCAACCTGAAACCCAAAGCTAACCCCACCCCAAACCCCAACCCGAACCACAATCCCAACCCCTAACCCCAAACCCAACCCCAACCCCAACCCAACACTAACACCTAACCCTAACCCCTAAACCCAACCCCAAACCCTTCTAACCCAAACCTAAGAGTAACGCTAACCCCAACCCCAAACCTAAACCAAACACCAACCCTAACGCTAACCCCAACCCCAACCCTTAACCCTAACATTAACCCCTACCCCAACCCTAACCCCAACCCTAACCCCAAACCCTAACACTAACCCTAACCCTTACCCATCACCCTAACCCTAACCCCTAACCCCTAACCCCAAACATAACCCCAACACTAAACCTAACCCCAAACCCATCCCTAAACTTAAACCTAACCCTAACCCCCAACCCCAACCCTAAACCTAACCACAAACCTAACCCCAACACACACCCCAACCCTAACCCTAACCCCCAACCCCAACACTAACTGTAACACTATCCCTACCCCCTAACCCTAACCCTAACCCCCAACAATAAACCCTAACCCTAACCCTAACCCTAATCCTAAACCCTAAACGTCAACCCTAACCATAACACCAACCCTAACTCAAACACTAACCCAACCACAAACCTAATGCTAACCCCACCCCAAATCCTAACCCCAACCCCAATCCCAACCCCTAACCCCAACCCCAACCCCAACCCCAATCTAACACCAACACCCAACCCCAACCCCAAACCCAACCCCAAATCTCTCTAACCCAAAATCTAAGAGTAACGCTAACCCCAACCCCAAACCCAAACCTAACACCAACCCTAACGCTAACACTAACCCTAATCCCTAACCCCAACATTAACCCCTACCCCAACCCTAACCCCAAACCCCACCCTAACCCCAAACACTCACCCTAACCCCAACCCCTACCCCTCACCCCAACCCTAACCCCCAACCCCAACCATAACCCCAACACCAAACCCAACCCCAAACCCATCCCTAAACATAAACCCAACCCTAAGCCCAAACCTAACCCCCAACCCTAACCCTAACCACAAACCCAACCCCAACACCAACCCCAACCGAAACCCCAACCCCATCCCTAACACTAACTGTAACACTATCCCTAACCCCTAACCCCAAACCCCAACCCCAACTCCAACACCCAAACCCAACCCCAGCCCCAACCCCAACTCCTAACACTAATGCTAATGCTAACCCTAACGGTAACCCTAACCCCAAACCCTGACCCTGACCCTGACCCCAAACCCAACCCTAACCCTAACACTAAACCCAACCGGAACCTTACCCCAAACCGTAACCCCAACCCTAACCCTAATCCTAAACCCTAACCCCAACAGTAACCCTACCCTGACCCTATACCCCAACCCCAACCCTAACCCTAACTGCAACCCCAACACTAACCCCAACCACAAACCCAACCCAAACCCCAACCCCAATCTCAACCCTAACCCCAACCCCCAACCCTAACCCCAACCCCAACCCCCAACCATAAGCCTCAACCCTCACACTAACCCTAACCCTAACACTAACCCTAACCCCAATCCTAACTCAAACACTAACCCAACCTCAAGCCTAATGCTAACCCCACCCCAAACCCCAACCCCAACCACAATCCCAACCCCAACCCCAACCCCAACCTTAACCCCTAACCCAACACTAATACCCAACCCCAACCCCAACACCAAACCCAACCCCAAACCTTCTAACCCCAAACCCAAGAGTAACGCTAACCCTAAACCTTAAACCTAAACCCAACACCAACCCTAACGCTAACCCTAACCCTAACCCCTAACCCCAACATTAACCCCTACCCCAACCCTAACCCTAACCTTACCCCTAACCCCAAACCCTAACCCTAACCCCTAACCCTTACCTCTCACCCTAACACTAACCCCTAACCCCAACCATAACCCCAACACTAAACCCAACCCCAAACCCATCCCTAAACTTAAACCCAACCCTAACCCTAACCCTAACCCCAACCCCTAACCCTAACCACAAACCCACCCCTAACCACAAACCCAACCCTAACACCAACCCCAACGCTAACCCTAACCCCAACCCTAACACTAACTGTAACACTATCCCTAACCCCTAACCCCAACCCTAACCATAACCCTAACCCCTATACCCAACCCTAGCCCCAACCCTAATGCTAACACTCACGCTAACGCTAACCCTAACGGTAACCCTAACCTTAAACCCTGACCCTGACCCCTGACCCTAATCATAACCATATCCCTAACACTAACCCCAACCATAACACCAACCCCCAACCCTAACCCCAACTGTAACCCTAATGCTAATCCTAAACCATAACCCTAACCCCAACACCAACCCTAACCTTAAACACTAACCATAACCCCAACCGCAACCCCTAACCCTAATCCTAACCCTAACCCTAACCAAAACCACTAACCCTTATCCCAACCCCAACCCTTACCCTAAACCAAACCCCAAACCTAACCCTAAGCCTCAACCCTAACCCTAAACCAAACCCTATCCCTAACCCCCTAACCCTAACCCCAACCCTAAAGCAAACCAACCTAATCCTAAGCCTAATGCTAACCCTAAAACTAACACCAACCCTAACCCCAACCCCAACCATAAACCCAACCCCTAACCCGAACCCTATCCCTAACCAAAACCCCTAACCCTAACCCCAATCCTAAACCCTAACGTAACCTTAACACTAACCCCAACCATAACCCCAAACCCTAACCCCAACCCTAACCCCTAAACCCAACCCCAACACTAACCCTAACCCCAAACCAAACGAAACCCTAACCCCAACCCCAACGGTAACCTCACCCTTACTTCTAACCCTAAAACAAAGTACTTTCCCTAACAACCCTAACCCTAACCCCAACCATAAACCCTAACCCTAACCCTAACCCCTAACCCTAATCCTAAACACTAACCCTCAACCCTAACCCTAACCCCAACCCTAACTCAAACACTAACCTAACCTCAAACCTAATGCTAACCCCACCCCAAACCCCAACCCCAACCACAATCCCAACCCTAACCCCAACCCCAACCCTAACTCTAAACCTAACACTAACACCCAACCCTAACCCCAAATCTTCTAACGCAAAACCTAAGAGTAACGCTAACCCCAACCCCAAACCTAAACCTAACACCAACCCCAACGCTAACCCTAATCCCAACCATTAACCCCAACATTAACCCCTACCCCAACCCTAACCCCAACCCCAACCCCAAACCCCAACCCCCAACCCTAACCCCTACCCATCACCCCAACCCTAACCCCTAAACCCTAACCCCAACCATAACCTCAACACTAGACCTAACCCTAAACTCATCCCTAAACCTAAACCCAACCCTAACACTAACCCCTAACCCCAACCCCCAACCGTAACCACAAACCCAACCCCAACACCAACCCCAACCCCAACCCCAACCCTAAACCCAACCCCTAACACTAACTGTAACACTATCCCTAACCCCCAACCCCTAACCCCAACCCCCAAACCCAACCCTAGCCCCAACCCTAATGCTAACACTAATGCTAACGCTAACCCTAATGGTAACCTTAACCCTAAACCCTGAAACTGACCCTGACCCCAAACCTAACGCTACCCTAACACAAAAACCTAACCGGAACCTTACCCCAAACCGTAACCCCAACCCTAAACCTAATCCCAAACCCTAACCCCAACACTAACCCTACCCAGACCCTATACCCTAACCCCAACCCTAACCCTAACTGCAACCCCAACACTAACCCCCAACCACAATCCCAACCCAAACCCCAACCCCAACCTCAACCCTAACCCCAACCCCAACCCCAACCCCAATCCCAACCCCAACCATAAGCCTACCCTCACACTAACCCTAACCCTAACACTAACCCCAACCCCAACCCCTAACACTAACCCTAACCCCAACCCCCAACCCTAACTGTAACCCCTACCCCAACCCTAACCCTAACCCTAATCCCAACCAATAACACTAACCCCACTCCTAAACACCAACCCCTAACCCCAAACATAACTCCTAACCCTAACCCCAAACCCAACCCCAACCAAAACCCCATACCTAACCCCCAACCCCAACCACAACCCTAACCCCAAAACCAACCCTAACCCTAACCCTAACCCTAAACCCAACCCTAAACCTAACGCTAACCCTTACCCGTAACCCTAACCCAAACCCCTAACCCTAACCCTAACCCCAATCAGAAACTTAATCCCAACCCCAACCCTAACCGCAACACCAACCCTAACACTAACCCTAACCCCATCCCGAACCCCCTAACCCTAACCCTAACCCCAACACTAACCCTAACCCTTAAACCCAACCCCAGCCCCAAACCCAACACTAAAACCCAATGTTAACGCTAACACTAACACTAATCCTAACACTATACCTGACCCTGACCCCTGACCCCAAACCCAACCCTATCCCTAACCCTAAACCGTAACCCCAACCAAAACCCTAACCCCAACCCACATATACCTTAACCCTACCGCTACCCCTACCCCTACCCCTAACCCTAAACCTAATCCAACCCTACCCCTACCCCATACCTAACCTACCATAACCCAACCCTACCCTTACTTTAGGTTAACCCTAAAACTCACCCAACCCTTACCATAACCCCATCCCTAGCCCAGCCCCAACCTTAGACCCAGCCCCAGAACTAACCCTAGCACTAACCCCAACCATAACCCTACCCCAAACTCTAAACCCTAACCCCTAACCCTAACCGTAACCTCATCCAAACCCGGACCCAAAACCTAACACCAACACCCAACACTAACCCCAAATCCTAACCCTAATCTCATCCCTAACGTTAACCCTAAACCCCAACCATAGTCTTAACCCTAGCCCCAGCCATAGCCCTTACCCTATCCCAAGCCCCAACACTAACCTGAACCCCAAACCATAAACCCTAACCCTAACACAACCCTAACCCTATCCCCAATCCAACCAATGCCCCTAACCCTACCCCTACCACTATCCCTAACCCTAACACCCAACCATAAACCTAACACCCAACCCAAACTCAAACTGTAACCTTAAACCCCAACCCCAACCCTAACCCTAAACCTAAACCTAACCCTAACCCTAAACCTCTTCTAACCCTAAAGCCAAGAGTAACGCTAATCCTAACCCCAAACCTAACCCTAAACCAAACCCCAAACTTAACCCGAACCCCTAACCCTAACCCTAACCCCCAACCGTAACCCCAACCCCAACACTAACCCCAACCCAACACTAACCCCTGACCCTAACCCCAACCCTAACCCACACATACCTTAACCCTACTGCCACCAGTACCCCTAACCCCAAACATAACCCAACCCTACCCCTACCCCTAATCCTAACCTTAACCATAACCCAACCCCACCCTTACTTTAGGTTAACCCTAAAACTCAACCAACCCTTCCCCAACACTAGCCCCAGCCCAGCCCAAATCCCAGACCTAGCCCCAGACCCAACCCAGCACTAACCCGAACCATAAACCTACCCTCTAAACTCTAAAACCCATATCTATGCCTCAACCATAACCTTATCCCAACCCTGACCCTAACCCCAACCCAAACCGCCATCACTAACCCTAAGCCCCAACCCTAATCCTAATCCTAACCTTAACCCTAAACCCTATCCATAACCCTAACCCCAGCCCCAGCCCCAGACCTAACACTAACCCCTAACACTAACCCTAACCCTATCCCTAACCCCCAACCAATGCCCCTACCCCTACCTCTACCCCTATCCCTAACCCTAACACCCAACCATAAACCTAACACCCAACCATAAACCCAACACCTAACCCCAACTGAAATGCCAACCCTAACCTTAAACCCCAACACTAACCCCTAAACCTAACCCGAAACCTACCCATAACCCTAACCCTATCCTAACCCTAACCCTAATCTTAACCCTAACTTGTCCAACCCAAATCCCAAACCTACTACTACCCATCTACCTACCCTTACCCTTAACCCCAACACAATCCCAAACTTAACACTAATCCTAACTTTAACCACCATCCCTATTCCTACCCCTACTCCCAACACTAAGCCCAACATTAAAGCTAACCTTATCCCTAAACCCTAAACCCTAACACCAACCATAATCCTAACACTAAACACTAACCCCAACCCAAACACCAACACAAACCTAATCCTATCCCTAAACCTAACACTAAACACAACCCCTAACATTACCTCTAACCCTAACCCTAAACCTAAACCTAAACCCCACATCCTAACACTAACCCTCTCCCTAAACCCAAACACTAACCCTAAACCTAATCCAACTGTAACCCTTACCCTAACTCTATCCCTAACCCTAACCGTAACTCCAGCCCCAAACAAGCCCCAGCCCCAGCCCTAACCATATCCCTATCCCTAGCCCTAACCCTAAACATAACGCTAACCCAACCCCAAACCTAACCGGAACTTTAACCCCAATCTTAAACCTAAACCCTGAACCCTAACACTAACCCCAAACGTAAGCTATAACCTAACCCTAACCCAACCCTAACCCTAACAGTAACCATTAAACCTAACCCCCCAAACAACACCAACACTAACCCTAACCCTAACCCCAACGACAAGCCCCAAACCTACTCCTAACCTAACCCCAACCCCTAATCCTAACTCTAACCCCAACACTAACCACCAAACCTAACCCCTGACCCCAACCATAAATGCTACACCTAACCCCAACCCGAAACCCCAACCCCAACCCAACCCCAACCCTAATCCTAACCCTAACCCCTAAACCCCAACCCCAACCCCAACCCCAACCCCCAACCCTAACCCTAACTCTACCCCTAATCCCAACCCCAACCCCAACAACTAATCCTGACCATAACACCATAACCAACACCCAACCCTAGCCCTAACTAACATAACTAACCTAAGCCCAAACCTAACCCTAATGCTTACCCTAACGCTAATGCTAACCCTAACCCCAAACCAGCTCCTAACCCTTACTTTACCCCAACCCCAACCCCAAACTTAACACTAACTCTAAACCTAATGCTAACCCTAAAAATTATCCCAAACCCTAAACCCAACCCCCAACCCCAACCGTAACTCTAACCAAAATCTCTGACCCTAATCCCAACCCCTAAGCCAACACTAACCCTAAACCCAACCCCAATCCTAACCCTAATGCTAACCCTAACTATAACCCCTAACCCCAACCCTAACCCTAACATAAACACTACACCTAACCCCGAACCCTAACCCCAACGCCAACCCTAAGGCCAAAGTAACCCTAACACTAACCTCACCCCAAACCCTGACCCTGACCTGACCCTAATCATAAACCTATCCCCAACACTAACCCTAACCGTAACACTAACCCTAAACCCCAACCCCAACTGTAACCCCCATACTAACATAAACCATAACCCAACCCCTACCCCAACCCTAACCTAAACGCTAACATAACCCCAACCGTAACCCAACCCTAACCCTAACCCAACCCCAACCGTAACACTAACCCTAAACCCCAACCCCAACCGTAACCCTAATACTAATCCTAAACCATAACCCTAACCCTTACCCCAACCCTAACCTTAAACGCTAATCATAACCCCAACCGTAACCCCTAACCCTAACCCCAACCCCAACCAAAACCACTCACCCTTATCCTAACCCTAACCCCAACCATAGACCAAACCCCTAAACCCAACCCCAAGCCTAAGCCTCAACCCCTAAACCAAACCCCAAACCTAACCCCAAGCCTAACCCTAACCCCAAACCAAACCCCAAACCTAACCCTAAGCCCCAACCCCAACCCCAAACCAAACCCTATCCCTAACTCTAACCCCAACCCCAACCCTAAAGCAAACCAACCCCAACCCTAAGCCCAATGCTAACCCTAAAATTAATACCAACCCCAACGCTAACCCTAACAATAAACCTAACACTAACCGTAACCCTATCCCTAACTAAAACCCCAAACCCTAACCCTAACCCTAAACCCCAACGTAACCTTAACACTAACCCCAACCATAACCCCAAATCCCAACCCCAACCCCCAACCCCTAAACCTAACCCCAACACTAACCCAAACCCTAAACCAAACCTAACCCCTAATCCTAACCCCAACGGTAACCCTAACCCTTACTTAACCCCAACCCTAAGTACTTTCACCAACCCTACCCTAACCTAACCCTAACCCCAACCCTAATCCTAAAACCCAACCGTCAACCCTAACCCTAACCCCCAACCCTAACTCAAACACTAACCTAACCTCAAACCTAATGCTAACACCACCCCAAACCCTAA
>CAKJTW010000853.1:0-14991 GCA_917880005.1 Nanger dama
CATGGATGGAGGAGGCTGGCAGCCTACAGTCCATGGGGTCACAGAGTTGGACATGACTGAAGTGACTTAGCACACACGCATGCATGGGAGATTTAAGAAAATTACTTTTCCTACACAACTGGGATTCCCTGGTGGCTCAGATGGTAAAGAGTCTACTTGCAATGTGGGAGATCCAGGTTTGACCCCTGGGTCAGGAAGCTCCCTTGGAGAAGGAAATGGCTACCCACTCCAGTATTCTTGCCTGGAAAATCCAATGGATGGAGGAGCTTGGCAGGCTACAGTCCATAGGGTCTCAAAGAGTCAGACATGACTGAGTGACTTCACTTTCACTTTCACACAATTGAGCTTGTGACCTGAGATGAGAAACCCCTGCATGTATAAGTTATCTAGTCAATTCCTTTGGCTACCTGGGAATATGAGCTATGGAGGCAAAGCATACATATCAACCCAGCCTTTTTGCCATCTCTGGCTTTGTGATTTTTGACAAATCTCTGGCTCTCAGCCTCACTCCACTGGGTCCAGCCTCAGCAGGATCCAGGGTGATTTGAAGGTGGGGATGGAATTGGCATCCGAGGAAAAAACTTATTTAATTATAGATATATAGAGAGATTAGAAATGGATAGTGTAGTAGGAAATGTTAGTGGAGTAAAATAGGCTGAATATGTTTAAATGTTCACTGAGTAACTTTCACAAAACAACTTCTGAATGTTAACAGAGGACATCAGGCACTCAGAAAAGCAGTCCATTGTCCTTGAAAGGAAATGTCTTATCAACGGTGCTGTATAGATGGAAAAGTCTTGAGGCTACTGTAAAAATAAGACTGAAAACCAGAATCAGGAGGCTTAAGTCCAAATCCTGAGAAGACCAGAGGATTCCTGACCCCAGGGAACATTAATCGACAGGTGCACATCAAACACCTCCATCAGTTCAATTCAGTTCAGTCGCTCAGTTGTGTCCGACTTTTTGCGACACCATGAATCACAGCACACCAGGCCTCCCTGTCCATCACCATCTCTCGGAGTTCACTCAGACTCAGGTCCATCGAGTCCGTGATGCCATCCAGCCATCTCATCCTCGGTCGTCCCCTTCTCCTCCTGCCCCCAATCCCTCCCAGCATCACAGTCTTTTCCAGTGAGTCAACTCTTCGCATGAGGTGGCCAAAGTACTGAAGTTTCAGCTTTAGCATCATTCCTTCCAAATAAATCCCAGGGTTGATCTCCTTCAGAATGGACTGGCTGGATCTCCTTGCAGTCCAAGGGACTCTCAACAGTCTTCTCCAACACCACAGTTCAATAGCATCAATTCTTTGGTGCTCAGCCTTCTTCACAGTCCAACTCTCACATCCATACATGACCACAGGAAAAACCATCGCCTTGACTAGATGGACCTTAGTCGGCAAAGTAATGTCTCTGCTTTTGAATATACTATCTAGGTTGGTCATAACTTTTCTTCCAAGGAGTAAATGTCTTCTAATTTCATGGATGCAGTCACCATATGCAGTGATTTTGGAGCCCCCAAAAATAAAGTCTGACACTGTTTCCACTCTTTCCCCATCTATTTCCCATGAAGTGATGGGACCGGATGCCATGATCTTCGTTTTCTGCATGTTGAGCTTTAAGCCACCTTTTTCACTCTCCACCTTTACTTTCATCAAGAGGCTTTTAGCTTCTCTTCACTTTCTGCCATAAGGGTGGTGTCATCTGCATATCTGAGGTTACTGATATTTCTCCTGGCAATCTTGATTTCAGCTTATGTTTCTTCCACTCCAACGTTTCTCATGATGTACTCTGCATAGAAGTTAAATAAGCAGGGCGACAATATGCAGCCTTGACATACTCCTTTTCCCATTTGGAACCACTCTGTTGTTCCATGTCCAATTCCAACTGTTGCTTCCTGACCTGCATACAGATTTCTCCAAGAGGCAGGTCAGGTATTCCCATCTCTTTCAGAATGTTCCACAGCTTATTGTGATCCACACAGTCAAAGGCTTTAGCATAGTCAATAAATCAGAAATAGATATTTTTCTGGAACTCTCTTGCTTTTTCCATGATCCAGCAGATGTTGGCAATCTGATCTCTGGTTCCTCTGCCTTTTCTAAAACCAGCTTCAACATCAGGGTGTTCATGGTTCATGTATTGCTGATGCCTGGCTTGGAGAATTTTGAGTACTACTTTACTAGCCTGTGAAATGAGTGCAATTGTGTGGTAGTCTGAGCATTCTTTGGCATTGCCTTTCTTTTGAGATTGGAATGAAAACTGACCTTTTCCGAGTCCTGTGGCCACTGCTGAGTTTTCCAAATTTGCTGGCATATTGAGTGCAGCACTTTCACAGCATCATCTTTCAGGATTTGAAATAGCTCCACTGGAATTCCATCACCTCCACTAGCTTTGTTTGTAGTGATGCTTTCTAAGGCCCACTTGACTTCACATTCCAGGATGTCTGGCTCTAGATGAGTGATCACATCATCGTGATTATCTGGGTCATGAAGATTTTTTTGTACAGTTCTACTGTGTATTCTTGCCATCTCTTCTTAATATCTTCTGTTTCTGTTAGGTCCATACCATTTCTGTCCTTTATCGAGCCCATCTTTTCATGAAATGTTCCCTTGGTATCTCTAATTTTCTTGAAGAGATCTCTAGTCTTTCCCATTCTGTTCTTTTCTTCTATTTCTTTGCATTGATCACTAAAGAAGGCTTTCTTATCTCTTCTTGCTATTCTTTGGAACTCTGCATTCAGATACTTATATCTTTCTTTTTGTCCTTTGCTTTTCACCTCTCTTCTTTTCACAGCTATTTGTAAGGCCTCCCCAGACAGCCATTTTGCTTTTTGCATTTCTTTTCGATGGGGATGGTTTTGATCCCTGTCTCCTGTACAATGTCGTAAACCTTACTCCATAGTTCTTCAGATTTAGGCCTTTAAATCTATTTCTCACTTCCACAGTATAATCATAAGGAATTTGATTTAGGTCAGACCTGAATGGTCTAGCGGTTTTCCCTACTTTTTTCAACTTACCTCTGAATTTGGTAATGAGGAGTTCATGATCTGAGCCACTTACCTGCTGACAACTGAACGTTTTATAGCCATGTCTCATTCCGAAGCTTGAGAAGTCTGCTTGCTGCCACTGTCTCTGCCTTCAAAGGTGTTGACTGGGAAACACTTCTGAAGTCTTTAAACATTGTATTTAATACTTTTAAACAAGGAGTCTTTTTTTTTTTTTTTTTAACTGGAGGATAATTGCTTTACAGTGTTGTGTTGGTTTCTGCCATACTACCACATGGATCAGTCTTAACTACATAGATAGATAGATAGATAGATAGATAGATAGATAGATAGATAGATACATCCCCTCCTTCTTGAACCTCCCTCCCACTCCCCTATCACACCCCCACACTAGGTTGACACAGAGCACCAGGCTGGGCTCCCTGTGCTATTAATATATAGCAGCTTCCCACTAGCTATCTATTTGACATTTGGTGATGTATGTATGGCAATACTACTTTCTCAGTTCGTCCCACCCTCTCCTTTCCCCGCTGAGTCTACACGTCTGTTTTCTACATCTGCATCTCCATTATTTCCCTGCAGATAGGTTCATCAGTACCATTTTTCTAGATTCCATATATACATGTGTGTGTTAATATATGATATTTGTTTTTCTCTTGCTGAATTCACTCTGTATAACAGCCTCGAGGTATATCCACCTCACTACAACTGACCCAAATTGATTTCTTTTTATGGCTGAGTAATATTCCATTGTATATATGCACCGTAACTTCTTTGATCTATTGATGGACATCTAGGTTGCTTTCGTGTTCTGGCTATTGTAAACAGTGCTGCAGTGAATACTGGAGTACATGTGCTTCTTGAATTACGGTTTTCTGAGGGTATACACCCATTAGTGGGATTGCTGGGTCATATGGTAGTTTATTCTTGGTTTTTAAGTAATCTCCATACTGTTCTCTGTAGTGGCTGTATCAATTTACATTCCCACCATAGACAAGGAGTCTTTTTGTTTTTATTTTTTATGTAGTATAGTTGATTTACAATACTGTGTTAGTTTCTGGTGTATAGCAAAGTGATTCTGTTACATATACATATATTACATATGTGTATATATTCAGAGTCTTTCCCATTGTACTTTATTGCAAGATATTGAATATAGTTCACTATGCTATACAGTAGGACATTGTTGTTTATCTATTTGATATATAGTAGTTTGTATCTGCTAATGCCTAACTTTTAGCTCATCCCTGACCCCGCCCCAGGAGATGAGGAGTGTCCTTTGCAGGATTGGTCTGGCATGGTTTTGAATAGGAACTGAGAAGGTACTGGTCTGTGGGAGACACCAATATCTTCTTATTTTTTTATATTTATTTGGCTGCACTGGGTCCTAGTTGTGACATGAGGGATCCCTAGCTGTGGCATGCAGGCTCTCTAGTTGCACCATGGAAACTCTTTGTTGTGGCATGAAGGACCTAGTCCCCTGACCAGGAATCGAACCAGCCCCTCCCCACATTGGGAGTGGGGAGTCTTAGCCACTTGACCACCAGAGAAATCCCCAATATCTTTTTGACCCCAACAATTTACCCTAGAGTCACTCTATTCCTCCTCGTATGTGGTAAGGTGTCCCAAGAAACCACAGTAGCACTGGCTCTCCAAGATGACTCTCCAAATGGGGGCCTGAAGACAAAATTGAATTAAATTAATCCCAAGCACTACCATTATGGGATTGGCTGATTCCATAGGTAGCTAAGACACACTGACTCCCATTTTCCCTGCTGGACTTAGTGACATTTTGGTTAGGGATGAATAAGGAGTAAGAGCAGCACAACCCTGTGCACAGAAGGAGCTCTTCTTTATCTGTCGTGTAAATCAAGGGGCAGGACAGAGGCCCTGCGTGTGCTCTGGCCTGCTGCCCCCTTCCCCCACCCTGAATGCTCCTCACTGTGCTGTGCCACAATTAATCAGGCTTTCTAGGTTTTAGTTAATTTCAGGACCTCAATAAGTTGGTTTGTACTGGCATTCGTCCAGCCTTGATAATTTCACAGCCATGTGTTAAGAACTGTGGCAAGTTTACATAGGACTTAGCAAGCACGGAGCAGAGGGGTAAAAGGAATAAAAGGAACTCTTGTTTGGTTTAAGTTCCATTAATATTGGGGAAAGCTGAAATCTAAATGACAGAAAAGCATGGCTGAGTACATGGGCTTTTCAGCTGGGAGGGGGATTTCTCTGTGTTTTTTCCACCCTCCCTCTCAACTCAGGGTGGATTTGAAAACACTAAAATTAAATAAACCCAAACCTTGACATTTCTTGACATTTCTCTTGGTCTGATTGTTCTCAAGTTTTTGTCTCTGATTTCACAAAACTCCCTGAGGAATAAGCACTGGAGCCCATAATCTAGTAAAAGGTTCATTTGGGTTTAGGCTTTTTTATTTTTAATGATATGATTCTTGGAGAATTTTATTTTGATTATAGGCAGCTTTTATGACTGAGAGGTTACCAGGAAAATTCAAAAGCAGTGAGAGCAGAGATCTGTCATAAGTACAGACATTTGGGGCCTGTCTGTATAAATTAGCTGCTGTGGAGAATAAGCCAACAAGCAAAATTTCAGAGGCTCAGCCATATCTCTGGCATTTGGCTTCTAGAATGCTCTGTTGTCAAGAAACCAGGTTGGAAGAGGCCAACAGTCTGAGTGACTGGGCACCCAGAATATGATTTTACAATCAAAGAGCTTGAAGAAACAGATGGGGAAACTGAGGTCCACAAGAAGGTCAGGATATGACCCATCAAAAGCAAAATCATGACTGGAGCCCAGAATCCTGATCTCAGTTCAAGGATCCATGCAGGTTCTGATGGTTCTTCCCTTGTAGCAAGAACATATTTTCTCTAATATGAAAAAAAAAAAAAAAAAAACTTGGACACTTGGTTATAAGGCCAATGTGAGAGTGGCTGTTTAGATTTTCAGATTTTCTTGGCAAAACTCCCTGGACGTGCAGCTTCTCTGCTAAGATTTAAAACCATCCAAACACAAGGAACACTGGAGATGAGTGTTTGACTGTCTACACACGACTGAGAGACTGAACAGAACTGAACATGATGCCTAAACAGACAGTTGAATCAGTCAAAAAATATTATTCATGTTGCTGGTTTGGCAACACCACCCATTTGTGGACTGAATCTTTCACTTATTAACTCCTTGAGAGACAGTGTTTGGGAAAAAAAAAAAAAAAAAAGGTCTGAGCCTGGTTGTCAGAAAACCAGGCTTCTAGATCCAGCTGATTGACCTCCCCCACTCTCTGCCTCCTCCTCCGGGCCTCAGTTTTTCCACGTGTAGGTTAATCAGATTTGGATTAAGTTGTCTTGAAGGTGTGTAGAGTTTTTACCTTCTAGAATACTGTTCTATGCACACTCAGTCGTTTTCCAGCATGAGGTGTGAGAAGAGGATGTCCCTACTTGTGGTCTTTGCCCTCTGCATTTGAGGTCAGCAGCCCTGCAGTTCTGGTGTGAGAAGAGGTTTCTGGATGGAATTCACAGCTTATTTCCATTTCACTGCCGGCTTGGCTTCTAAATGGGTAGCTCACTGCCCTCTCTCGTCCCCTCCCTTAGTCTCCTTCTTATAAGGAGAAAGCAATGTAATATTCAGCTGAAAAGAATGACTCAGTGGCACAGTCAAGGGGGACCTGTGTTTTGTCATCTGACCTCATCAAGCTAGTGCCAACCCTTCACAGTCTACACCTCCCTTGCATATCACCCATGCTCCCAAACTGGATAATTTGCCTGTGGGATTTTTACAAAGAAGTAGGGAACAAGGAAGTAGTGTTGACTTAATGATGAGTTCCTTGTCAGGTGTTGAATCTGACTGTTTCTGGTTGATTTCTGACTCTTAGCCTGTGAATAAGAATTCCTAGCTCACACCCTGGTCATCCCACTGATTTTGCTGAAGTTTTTTGAGTGGGTTCGAGCCAGTGGTGTTCTGATGCCAGCTCCTATCAGCTTGGGATGGGGCAATTGTGTGCATCTCTTACCCACTCTGTGTTAAATGACAACACATTGGTAGTTTGAAATCAACCACATTGGGGATATTTATATAACAGAAATTGGAAATTGTCAGTTTTTTTCCTAGAGAGTCACTTGTTAAACAGTTATCACTGTACACCATGGTTCAAGTTCGAATGACTGTTGGCCTTCCCTGATGGCCCATTGATTAAGAATCCGCCTGCCAATGCAGGAGACACAGGTTTGTTCCCTGGTCTGGGAAGAGGCCACATGCTGTAGAGCAACTAAGCCCGTGTGCCACAAATACTGAAGCCCACGTGCCCTAGAGCCCGTGCTCCACATCAAGACAGAAGCCACTGCAATGAGAAGCCTGCAGCCTGCAAAGACGAGTAGCCCCCACTCACTGCAACTAGAGAAAGCCCATGCAAAAATAAAGACCCAAAGCAGCCAAAAATAAAGAAAGAAAATTTAAAAAACCAAAACAGCTCTAGAGACTAGAAAAGTAATCTGAATGAATAAGGCAGGCCTGAAGGTAACAAAAGGGACACAATAGAGATAGTTAGAGACTGTGGCAGTTGATGAGCACATATGCTATGTGAAAGTAGCAGCCACTCCTCTGTTCCAGAGCATGTAACTAGGCAGAGATATTGGCCCATGGCTGCCAGCAATTCTAATTTTTCAAGAGGAAGCTAAGATCAAGGTTTTATGTGAAATATCCTAATAATAAACACTAAAGATTGTTTGGAACCAATTCAAATTTTGAAAGAAAAAAAAATCCTTGTTCAGTCCAAGCAAAACATGTGTGCAGGCACTCGTCAGCCCTTGGGTCAGCATTTTGCCATCTTTGCTCTCTAGATCCTCTGTTTCCTGCTCTTATTCCCTGGGTTATAACTGATGCTGAGTTGCCAGCATCATTTCCTAATGAGAAACAAACTTTCTTTCCTTGAGAACTGGAAGAACAGGGAATTCGGATGTGAGGATATCCAGGTGGCTTCTCATGGTTCTACTCTGGCTTGTGTCTTGTTTTCTAGTCCACGTGCCATGAAGCTGGAGAAAAGGATGTTAGGCCCAAATCTGCATCGAATATTTTATAATGTTCTCCCAGCACCACGATGATACCCAGTGTTGATGCACCTGTGTGTGAGGACAGAGTGAATTCCATTTTGGCATGTCTCTTGAAGGCATGTTGGCATTCTACTCCCCAACTCACTCCCTGCCTATAAGAAGAAGGTGGGAAATTGGACTAATTATTGGTGTATTCTTCCTGCTTTTATCCCCACTCTCTTCCACAGACAGGGAACTAAATCTTAAGTAGCTAATAAAGGACTTTATTTAGTGTGGAATAGCTCTCACATTTGGCCTAAGGAATGGGGGCAGGGAGGAAAAGTGGGGATGGAAAGAACTAACAGGCATTATGTAAGGCATTGTGCCAGGCCCTCCTCATACATTAGGCCACTGAACCTGCATAGCAGCAATGTTCCCATCTTCTTTTTACATAAAAGGAAACAGACTCAGAAAAGTTATATGACTTGTTGGGACTCAAACTCAGAAATGCTTGATTCTAAAACTATGTGAAGATCTCCTGGTGAAGAGGATGGCAACCCACTCCAGTATTCTTGCCTGGAGAATTCCATGGACAGAGGATCCTCGTGGGCTACAGTCCACGGGGTCACAAAGAGTCGGACATGACTGAAGTGACTTAACATGCAGAGCACCAAAGACAGTGAAACAGTCACTTCTGTGGGTTCTACTGAAGAATAATAGTGGATCACTCTATTCTTCCCTGGAAAATTCCATGGATGGAGGAACCTCGTAGGCTACAGTCCATGGGGTCACAAAGAGTTGGACACAACTGAGCGACTTGACTTTCTGCTCCCTAGCTTTGTACTAAACACAAATACTGTGAGCAGTTCATGGCACTTCTAAAGAACTGTGGGTACCTTGAGATCCTATTGTAAGCTATTTAAGCAAAGACAATTTAAAGTGATTAAATGCTTTATAGCAATAAAGCTACTAGGGAGACAATTTCTATTCCACCAGATTGCATTTTTCTATACACAGTATAACACTTGGACACACTAGATCTTCAGTTTGTTTTTATGATGTCCCTAGTGAACAAAGTTTACATACCTTTGTGAGACTGCTTGAAAATGTAATTAAACTATGTGAAGAATCCTCAACCAGAAATGAATGTATTTTATGTTCTACCCATTTGACTCACTCATGGTGATTGTGGGCATGCTATAATTTTGAATCAAGGAATATACTCCCTTTCATCTTTTACATATTTACTGTAATTCTGCACAGCATGATGAGTTTAAAATACGTATGTTCCTGAAATTCCCTATAAACCAGATCTTGCTTTTTCAATGGCTTTATGGTAAATCTGGAGATGTGCTTCTTTGGGAAGAAAATGATGCAAAATTCTCCCACAGTTCTCTTAAAGTCCATTAAACGGAAAAATCATTTCTATAAAATGCTATTCAGGTATAACACAAAGCACAAATCAAAAAATTCCTTGGGTGCCAGGAGCCAGCACAGGAGATCCCACCCATGTCAAGGTCATGCGGAAGAGCCTGGCAGGCAAGGCAGAACGAGGACTCGAGGGACTCCCCAATCCCACCCAAGATGAAGGTCATGCAGAAGAGCCTGATGGGCAAGGTAGATCAGAACTCAAAAGTATCCCCTAGATCTGTGTGAGCATCTACCTCAAAACCAAAATCGGTCTGTTTACTGTTTGCTATACTATACTCTTCTGACAATAACAAGGGGCTATCCCCAACCACCTTTTTTGGAAAACTAACTTAGAGCTCCAGTTAATAGTCTCCTGCATATAAAATGGGTGTCTCAGCTCAAACCCCTCTGATGGCTTTCTAACTTGCCTGACAGGTTTAACCCAGACTTTTACAACTATGCACGTGATTGTTCACAGCCTCCCAACTGCGAGAGGCATGGGAAGCTTAAAACACCTTAAAGTTATAGAGCCTTTTAAAGAGCTAAGAATTATATTGGTGAAGGGATTCATTGTTGGGTGAATGATTGCTGCCAGGCCTCCATATCCTTTATCTTTTAGGCACCTGGGAGGATATTAATCAATGTAATTGGGATGTAGAAAAAAGAATATAGTAGTTTTGGTGTTAATAATACTAGACTTTTGAGTTAATGAATTTTCTGTTTGTTATAAATCACTGTACTCCTCTTTCTTTGTTATAAATCATTATATCCTTGCTATGTAAGAATGTAACTTTATCACTATCTTACTACTAAGCAGATCTTAAGGGAAAACAACTTTTCTGGTTAACCAACCTTTATCAAGAAAGATGGGGCCATAAAATGTCAACAAGGCCTCTTGGCCGGAAGATGATGTAAATCACCTAAGACCTGTGTATGCAGATAGTAAGCGAGAAAGCCTGGTCTCAATAAGGGTCAGAGCTGCTGACCCTGCATGAATCTGTTTCTTACATTTATTTCTATGTACAACCCAAAGTATAAAATCTTCCCTTAAAAATAAAGCGACAGACAAGTTCCACAAAAGCCTGGTTCCCCCGTGTGAATTCTTTCTTTCTTTCTCTCTTACTCTCTTTTTCAGGCTGATCCCTTGGAACACAGGGGCCCTCTCTGTTCACTTATCTGCCTGGGCGTCTAAGACCTGAACGGGACAGCACTCTGCATCTTCTCTCCCTCAGGAGACCGGGAGGGCGCCTGTGGCTTATGTGAATGGTGCAAGTCCCTTGTCTGGGGCTTTATTGGCTTTCTGTGTAAACCAAGGAATATCAGCCTCTTTCTCTCCTCTATTTTCTTAACGATAACATTCTTTTCTTATCTCTCTATCAATCTCTCAGTCGCTGACGCCATCACACTTTGAGTACCCTGGATCCAACCGGGGTTGGCCCCCAGTACTTGGGTAATTTTTGTTTGATACGGTAACTGAAAGGCATAAATGGAAAATGACAGCTTAGCTAAGTAGAACACACAGAACCAAAAAATAATGACTTCTCTTAACTCTATTTCCAGGATTCTATAAGCTGCTCTGTTTACTTCTCTGGTTTCACAAAATGCAAGAAAACAGAATTGTTTTTACTGGTGGTATCAGTCAGAAATGGGCAGATTACACAGCAAAAAGAAGCATCCTCCAAATCTCAGATGCTGTGCTGCACAAAGTTCCATGTATCACACACATTTATTCCCAAAATAATTCTGCTGGGATCTTTGCTCATCTTCAGTTCAGTTCAGTTCAATTCAGTCCCTCAGTCATGTCCGACTCTTTGTGACCCCATGAATTTCAGCATGCCAGGCCTCCCTGTCCATCACCAACTCCAGGAGTTCACTCAGACTCACATCCATCGAGTCCGTGATACCATCCAGCCATCTCATTCTCGGTCTCTTTCTTCTCCTGCCCCCAACCCCTCCCAGCATCAGAGTCTTTTCCAATGAGTCAACTCTTTACATGAGGTGGCCAAAGTACTGGAGTTTCAGATTCAGCATCATTCTTTCCAAAGAAATCCCAGGGTTGATCTCCTTCAGAATGGACTGGTTGGATCTCCTTGCAGTGCAAGGGACTCTCAAGAGTCTTCTCCAACACCACAGTTCAAAAGCATCAATTCTTCGGTGCTCAGCCTTCTTCATAGTCGAACTCTCACATCCATACATGACCACAGAAAAAAACATAGCCTTGACTAGATGGACCTTAGTAGGCAAAGTAATGTTTCTGCTTTTGAATATGCTACCTAGGTTGGTCATAACTTTTCTTCCAAGGAGGAAGTGTCTTTTAATTTCATGGATGCAATCACCATATGCAGTGATTTTGGAGCCCCCCAAAATAAAGTCTGACACTGTTTCCCCATTTATTTCTCATGAAGTGATGGGCATGGATGCCATGATCTTCGTTTTCTGAATGTTTAGCTTTAAGCCAACTTTTTCACTCTCCACCTTCACTTTCATCAAGAGGCTTTTAGTTCCTCTTCACTTTCTGCCATAAGGATGGTGTCATCTGCATATCTGAGGTTATTGATATTTCTCCTGGTGACCTTGATTCCAGCTTGTGTTTCTTCCCATCTAGCATTTCTCATGATGTACTCTGCATATAAGTTGAATAAACAGGGTGACAATATACAGCCTTGACATACTCCTGTTCCTATTTGGAACCAGCCTGTTGTTCCACGTCCAGGTCTAACTGTTGCTTCCTTACCTGCATACAGATTTCTCAAGAGGCAAGTTAGGTGGTCTGGTATTCCCCTCTCTTTCAGAATTTTCCACAGTTTATTGTGATCCACACAGTCAAAGGCTTTGGCATAGTCAATAAAACAGAAATAGATGTTTATTCTGGAACTCTCTTGCTTTTTCCATGATCCACCGGATGTTGGCAATCTGATCTCTGGTTCCTCTGCCTTTTCTAAAACCAGCTTGAACATCAGGGAGTTCACGGTTCACGTATTGCTGAAGCCTGGCTTGGAGAATTTTGAGCATTTCTTTACTAGCATGTGAGACAAGTGCAATTGTGTGGTAGTTTGAGCATTCTTTTGCATTACTTATCTTTGGGATTGGCATGAAAACTGACCTTTTCCAGTCCTGTGGCCACTGCTGAGTTTTCCAAATTTGCTGGCATATTGACTGTAGCACTTTCACAGCATCATCTTTCAGGATTTGAAACAGCTCCACTGGAATTCCATCACCTCCACTAGCTTTGTTCGTAGTGATGCTTTCCAAGGCCCACTTGACTTCACATTCCAGGATGTCTGGCTCTAGATGAGTGATCACACCATCATGATTATCTGGGTCATGAAGATCTTTTCTGTACAGTTCTTCTTTGTATTCTTGCCATCTCTTCTTAATATCTTCTGTTTCTGTTTGGTCCATACTATTTCTGTCCTTTATAGAGCCCATCTTTGCAGGAATGTTCCCTTGGTATTTCTAATTTTCTTGAAGAGATCTCTAGTCTTTGCCATTCTGTTCTTTTCCTCTATTTCTTTGCATTGAACTCTGAAGAAGGCTTTATCTCGTCTTGCTATTCTCATGAACTCTGCATTCTTATGCTTATATCTTCCTTTTCTCCTTTGCTTTTCACCTCTCCTCTTTTCACAGCTTTTTGTAAGGCCTCCTCAGACAGCTATTTTGCTTTTTGCATTTCTTTTCCATGGAGATGGTCTTGATCCCTGTCCCCTGTACAATGTCACAAAGGAGTTCATGATCTGAGCCACAGTCAGCTCCTGGTCTTGTTTTTGTTGAGTGTATAGAGCTTCTCCATCTTTGGCTGCAAAGAATATAATCAGTCTGATTTCGGTGTTGACCATTTGGTGATGTCCATGTTTAGAGTTTTTCTCTTGTGCTGTTGGAAGAGTGTGTTTGCTATGACCAGTGTGTTTTCTTCGCAAAACTCTATTAGTCTTTGCCATGCTTAATTCTGCATCCCAAGGCCAAATTTGCCTCTTACTCCAGGTGTTTCTGGGACTTTTTGATGGTTCAGATGGTAAGCATCTGTCTACAATGTGGAAGAGCTGGGTTCAATCCATGGGTCAGGAAGATTCCCTAGAGAAGTAAATGGCAACCCACTCCAGTACTCTTGCCTAGAAAATCCCATGGATGGAGGAGCTTGGTGCAGGCTACTCTCCATGGAGTCTCAAAGAATCGGGCACGACTGAGCCACTTTACTTCACTTCCAGGTGTTTCTTGACTTCCTACTTTTGCATTCCAGTCCCATATAATGAAAAGGACATCTTTTTTTTTTTTTCCTCATCTTAGTCACTCTGAAACTCAGGCTTCATTTCCAAATATGCATTCATAATTCCTATGGTAGTGGGAAGGGAATGGGACAAATCATGCACTAACTCTTTATTCCCACACATCACTTCTCCTAAGATTTCAATGACCAAAGCAAGCCATGGTTTTCCAAGGAGTCATGTATGGATGTGAGAGTTGGAACATAAAGAAGCCTGAGTGCTGAATAACTGATGCTTTTGAATTGTGCTCAAGAAGACTTGAGAGTCCCTTGGACTGCAAGGAGATCAAACTAGTCAGTCCTAAAGGAAATCAACCCTGAATATTCATTGGAAGGACTGATGCTGAAGCTCTAGTCCTTTGGCCACTTGATGCGAAGAGCCAACTCATTGGAAGAGATCCTAATGCTGGGAAAGATTGAAGGCAAAAGGAGAAGGGGGCAGCAGAGGATGAGATGGTTAGATAGCATTATCAACTCAATGGGCATGAGTTTGAGCAAATTCCAGGAGACAGTGAAGGACAGGGAAGCTTGGCATGCTACAGTCCATGAGGTCACAAAAATGGTGACTGCCAAGAGCTGCAGGATGAGGTAAATGGGGAGATGTTGGTCACAGGGTACAAGCTTCTAGTTATACAATAAATAAGTTCTGAGACTCTAAGGCACAGCATGGTGACTACAGTTAGCATATAATTAAATATATAATATAACCCTGTTATCTACTGAAAAGATGCTACAAGTGTATATCTTAAAAATGTTCTCACCATAGACCTCAAAAATGTAATTATGTGAGGCAATGTGAGGTGATGAACATGTTAACGAACTTTATCATGGCAATCATTTCACAGTATATACATATGTCCAATCATCACGTTGTACATGTTAGACTTACACAATGTTCTAGGTCAATTAAATTGCAATAAAGCTGGGATAAGATAGAATGACTATGTGTTCTACAGCACACTTTATACAACATTACCACACAACAATCAATTGCACTTATCTATACTAGCAGTGAACACTGGAAATCAAAATTAAAGCCACAATAACATTTGCAATTGCTCCAAAGAAAATAAAATACGTAGGTATGAATCTAACAAAATTTGTACAAGATGTATATGCTGAAATATAAAAAGCATTGCTCTATGAAATCGAGAAAGACCTACAGAAATGGAGAAACATATTGTATTCATGGGTTGGAAGACAGGACACATGAACGCTGTCAGCTTTTCCTAAACTGATGTACAGGTTTAATGCAATTCCTAGCCAAATCTGAGAAAGATTTT
>CAKJTW010000854.1:0-14979 GCA_917880005.1 Nanger dama
TGGCCTGGCATGGCACTGCCCTGCCCCTGGCTCTGGCCTAAGGCTCGACCGCCTGAGGCCTGGCCTGGCCCTGGCCTGGCCTGGCCTTGGCCCTGGACCTAGGCCTGAGTAGCCTATCCACGGCCCTGCCCTAAGTCTAGGCCCTGGCCTAGCACTGGCCCAGGCCTTGTCCCAGCCTGGCCCCCTGGCCTGATCCTGGCCTGACCTCTGGCACTAGCCTAGTCCTAGCCTTGCCTTGGCCTAGGCCTAGCCATGGCCCTGGCCTGGCCTGGCCTGGCCCTGGCCTATCCTGGCCCTGGCCTAGCCTGGCCTGGCCTGGCCTAGGCCTTGTCCTGGCCTGGCCAGCCTGGCCTGTCCTGGCCTGACCAGTGCCCTGCCCTGGCTGCTGCCCTGGCCTGGCTTGCCTGGCCTGGCCTGAGGCCTGGCCTGGCTCAGGCCTGGCCTGGCCTGGCCTGCCCTGGCCTGGCCTGGCCTGGCCTGTGCCCTGGCCTTGCCCCTGGCCTGGCCTGGCCTGGCGTGGCACTGGCCTGGTCTTGGCCTGGCTGGTCTGGCCCTGGCCTAGGCCTGCTGCTGCCCGTCTGCCTGCCTTGCCCCTGGCCCTGGCCTGGCCCTGGCCTGGCACTGGTCCTGGCCTGGCCCCTGGCCCTATGCCTGCCCTGCTCCTGGCCTGGCCCTGGCCGTTAGGCCTGGCCTGTCCTGGGCCTGGCCCTGGCCTGGCCTGGCCTGGCCTGGCCTGGCCTGGCCTGGCCTGGCCTGGCCTGGCCAGGCCTGGCCCTGGCCTGGGCCTGGCCTGGCCTGGCTAGGCCTGGCCCTGGCACTGGCCTGGCCTGGCCCCTGGCCTGGCCTGGCCCTGGCCTGGCCTGGCCTGGCCTGGCCTGGCCTGGCCTGGCCCTGGCCTGGCCCAGGCCTGGCCTGAGCCTGGCCCTGGCCTGGCCCTGGCCCTAGCCTGGCCTGGCCTGGCCTGGCCTGGCCTGGCCTGGCCTGGCCTGGCCCTGGCCTGGCCTGCCCTGGCCCCGCCCTGGCCCTGGCCTGGCCTGCCCCTGCCTGAGCCTGGCTCCTGCCTGGCCTGGCCCCTGGCCTGGCCTGGCCTGGCCTGGCCTGGCTCTGGCCTGCCCTGCCCAGGCCCTGGCCTGGCCCTGGCCTGGCCTGGCCTGGCCTGGCCCTGGCCTGGCCTGGCCTGGGCCTGGCCTGATCCTGGCCTGGCCCTGGCCTGGCCCTGCCTGGGCCTGGCCTGGCCTGGCCTGGCACTAGGCCTGGCCTGGCCTGGCCCTGGCCCTGGCCTGCCTGGCCCGGATCCTGGCCTGGCCTGGCCTGGCCTGGCCTGGCCTGGCCTGGCCTGCCCTGCCCTGGCCTGGCCCTGGCCTGGCCTGGCCTGGCCTGGCCTGGCCTAGGCCTGGCCCTGGCCTGGCCTGGCCCTGGCCTGGCCCTGGCCTAGCCCTGGCCTGGCCTCTGGCCTGGCCTAGGCCTGGCCCTGGCCCTGGCCTAGCCTGGCCTGGCCTGGCCTGGCCTGGCCTGGCCCTGGCCTGGCCTGGCCTGGCCCTAAGCCTGGCCTGGCCCTGGCCCTGGCCTGGCCTGGCCTGGCCTGGCCTAGCCTGGCCTGGCCTGGCCCTGGCCTGGCTCTGGCCCTGGCCTGGCAGCGCCCTGGCCCTGGCCTGGCCTGGCCTGGCCCTGGCCTGGCCTGGCCTGGCCTGGCCTGGGCCTGGCCTGGCCTGGCCTGGCCCTGGCCCTGGCCCTGGCCTGGCCTGGCCTGGCCCTAGGCCTGGCCTGGCCTGGCCTGGCCTGGGCCTGGCCTGCCCTGGCCTGGCCTGGCCTGGCCTGGCCCCAGCCTGCCTTGGCCTGGGCCTGGTCTACCTGGCCTGGCCTGGCCTGGCCTAGGCCCAGCCTGCCCTGGCCCTGGCCTGGCCTGGCCCCCCAGGCCCTGTCCCTGGCCTGGCCCCTGGCCTGGCCGTGGCCTGGCCTGGCCCTGGCCTGGTCCTGGCCTGGCCCTGGCCTGGCCTGGCCTGGCCTGGCCTGGCCTGGCCAGGCCTGGCCTGGCCTGGCTGGCCTGGCCTGGCCTGGCCCTGGGCCTGGCCAGGCCTGGCCTGGCCCTGGCCTGGCCTGGCCTGCCCTGCCCTGGCCTGGCCTGGCCTGGCCCTGGGCCTGGCCTGGCCTGGCCTGGCCTGGCCCTGGCCTGGCCTGGCCCTGGCCTGGCCTGGGCCTGGCCTGGCCTGGCCTGGCCTGCCCTGGCCTGGCCCTGGCCTGGCCTGGCCTGGCCCTGGCCCTTTTGGCCTGGCCTGGCCTGGCCCTGGCCTGGCCCTGTCTGGCCTGGCCTGGCCTGGCCTGGCCTGGCCTGGCCTGGCTGCCTGGCCTGGCCTGGCCTGGGCCTAGGCCTGGCCTGGCCTGCCTGGCCTGGCCTGGCCTGGCCTGGCCCTGGCCTGGCCTGGCCTAGGCCTGGCCCTGGCCTGGCCTGGCCTGGCCTGGCCTGGCTCTGGCCCTGGCCTGGTCCTGGCCTGGCCCTGGCCTGGCCTGGCCTGGCCTGGCCCTGGCAGCTGGCTGGCCCTGGCCTGGCCTGGCCTGGCCCTGGCCCTGGCCTGGCCCTGCCTGGCCCTGGCCCTGGCCTGGCCTGGCTCTGGCCTGGCCTGGCCTGGCCTGGCCTGGCCCTGGCCCTGGGTCCTAGGCCTGGGCCTGGCCTGGCCCTGGCCTGGCCCTGGCCTGGCCCTGGCCTGGCCTAGCCTGGCCTGGCCCTGGCCCTGGCCTGGCCTGGCCTGGCTGGCCTGGCCTGGCCTGGCCTGCCTGCCTGGCCTCTGGCCTGGCCTAGCCTGGCCTGGCCTTGGCCTAGCCCTGGCCTAGCCTGGCCTGGCCTGGCCCTGGCCTGGCCTGCCTAGGCCTGGCCCTGGCCCCCTGGCCTGGCCCTGGCCTGGCCTGGGCCTGGCCTGGCCCTGGCCCTGGCCTGGCCCTGGCCTGGCCTGGCCTGGCCTGGCCTGGCCTGCCTGGCCTGGCCTGGCCTGGCCCTGGCCCTGGCCTGGCCTGGCCTGGCCCTGGCCCTGGCCTGGCCTGGCCTGGCCTGGCCTGGCCCTGGCCTGGCCCTGCCCTGGCCTGGCCTGGCCTGCCCTGGCCCTGGCCTGGCCTGGCCTGCCCTGGCCTGGCCTGGCCTGGCCTGGCCTGGCCTGGCCCTGGCCTGGGCCTGGCCCTGCCCTGGCCTGGCCTGGCCTGGCCCTGGCCTGGCTCTGGCCTGGCCTGGCCTGGCCTGGCCTGGCCTGGCCTGGCCTGGCCCTGGCCCTGGCCTGGCCTGCACCTGGCCCTGGCCCTGGCCCTGGCCTGGCCTGGCCCTGGCCTGGCCTGCCCTGGCTGCCCTGGCCTGGCCTGCCCTGGCCTGGTCTGGCCTGGCCTGGCCTGCCTGGCCCTGGGCCCTGGCCTGGCCCTGGCCCTGGCCTGGCCTGGCCTGGCCTGGCCTGGCCCTGGCCTGGCCCTGGCCTGGCCTGGCCCTGGCCTGGCCTGGCCTGGCCTAGGCCTGCCTGGGCCTGGCCTGGCCTGGCCTGGCCTGGCCCTGGCCTGGCTTGCCTGGCCTGGCCCTGGCCTGCCTGCCTGGCCTGGCCTGGCCCTGGCCTGGCCTGGCCTGGCCTGGCTCTGGCCTGCCTGGCCTGGCCCTGGCCTGGCCTGGCCCTGGCCTGGCCTGGCCTGGCCCTGGCCTGGGCCTGGCCCTGGCCCTGGCCCTGGCCCTGGCCTGGCCTGGCCTGGCCTGGCCTGGCCTGGCTGGCCTGGCCTGAGCCCCAGGCCTGGCCTGGCCTGGCCTGCCCTGACCTGGCCTGGCCTGGCCTGACCTGGCCTGGGCCTGGCCCTAGGCCTAAGGCCTTCTGCCTGGCCTGGCCTGGCCCTGGCCTGGCCTGGCCTGGCCTGGCCTGGCCTGGCCTGGCCGCTGGCCCGGCCCTGGCTGGCCTGGCCCTGGGCCTGCCTGCCCTGGCCTGGCCTGGCCTGGCTAGCCCTGGCCTGGCCTGGGCCTGGCCCTGGCCCTGGCCTGGCCCGTGCCTGCCTGGCCTTGCCTGGCCTGGCCTCCTGCTCTGGCCCTGGCCTGGCCTGCCTGGCCCAGCCTGGCCTGGCCTGGCCTGGGCCTGGCCTGGCCCTAGTCCTGGCCTGGCCTGGCCTGGTCCTGGCCATGGCCTGGCCTGGCCTGGCCTGGCCTGGCCTGGCCTGGCCAGGCCTAGCCTGGCCTGAGCCTGGCCTGGCCTGGCCTGGCCTAGGCCTGGCCTGGCCTGGCCCTGGCCTGGCCTGGCCTGGCCTAGGCCGAGGCCTCGCCCTAGCCTAGGCCTAGCCTGACCGGGCCTAGCCTATGCCTGACCTAGCCCTAGCCTGGCCTAATAACCCTGGCCTAGCCATGGCCTAGCCTAGCCTACCCTGGCCTGGCCTGACCCTGGCCCCCTAGGCCTAGCCTGGCCCTGGCCTAGTGCCTGGCCTAGCGCCTGGCCCTGGCCTAGCCTGGCCTGGCCCTGGACCTTGCCCTGCCCTGGCCTGCCTTGCCCCTGACCTGGCCTAGCCTGTGTCTGACCTGGCCTGCCCCTGGCCTGGCACTGGCCTGGCCTGGCTGGCCTGCCTGGCCTGGCCTGGCCCTGGCCCTGGCCTGGCCCTGGCCCTGGCCCCTGGCCCTGAGCCTAGCCTGGCCCTGGCCTGGCCTGGCCTAGCCTGGCCTGGCCCTAGCCTGGCCTGGCCCTAGCCCTGGCCTGGCCTGCCCGGCCGTGGCCCTGCCTGGCCTGGCCTGGCTGCTGTGACCCCGTGGCTGAGGCCTGACCTGGCCTGGGCCGGGCCTGGCCTGGCCTGGCCTGGCCTGCCCTGCCCTGGCCTGGCCTGGCCTGGCCTGGCCTGGCCTGCTGGCCTGGCCTGGCCTGGCCTGGCCCCTGGCCTGGGCCTGCCTGGCCTTGGCCTGGCCTGGCCTGGCCTGGCCCTGCCTGGCCAGGCCTGGCCTGGCCTGGCCCTGGCCTGGCCTGGCCCTGGCCTGGCTGGCCTGGCCCTGGCCTGGCCTAGCCTGACCTGGCTTGCCCCTGGCGCGGGCCTGTCCTGGCCTGGCCTGGCCTAGCCTGGCCTAGGCCTAGGCTGGCCTGGCCTGGCCTGGCCTGGCCGTGGCCTAGCCCTGTCCTGGCCTGGCCTGGCCTCCTGGCCTGGCCCTGGCCTGTGGCCTAGCTGGCCTGGTGGCCTGCCTGGGCGCCGGCCTGGCCTGGCCTGGCCTGGCCTGGCCCTGGCCTGGGCACTGGCCCTGGCCGGCCTGGCCTGGCCTGGCCTGCCTGGCCTGGCCTGGCACCTAGCCTTGCCCTGGCCCTGGCCCTGGCCTGGTCCTGGCACTGGCCTGGCCTGGCCTGGCCTGGCCTGGCCCTGGCCTAGCCCTGGCCTGGCCTAGCCTGGCCTGGCCTGGCCCTGGCTGGGCTGGCCTGGCCCATGGCCTGGCCGTGACCTCCTGCCACTGGCCTGTGCTGGCTGCCTGGCCTGGCCCTGGTTTGGCCTGACCTTGGCCTGGTGGCTGGCCTGCCCTGGCCTGGCCTGGCCTGACCTGGCCTGGCCTGGCCTGGCCTGGCTGGCTCTGGCCTGCCTGGCCCTAGGCCTAGCTGGCCTGGCCTGGCCTGGCCTGGCCTGCCTGGCCTGGCCTGGGCTGGCCTGGCCCCCTGCCCTGGCCTGGCCTGGCCCTGACCTGGGGCTGGGGTGGCCTGGGCCCTGGCTGGCCTGGCCTGGCCTGCCTGCCTGGCCTGGCCTGGCCTGGCCTGGGCCTGGCCCTGGCCCCTGGCCTGGCCTAGGCCTGGTCTGGCCTGGCCAGGCCTGGCCTAGGCCTGGCCTGGCCTGGCCCTGGCCTGGCCTGCCTGGCCTGGCCTGGCCTGGGCCTGGCCTGGCCCTGGCCCTGGCCCTGGCCTGGCCCTGGGCCTGGCCTGGCCCTGGCCCTGGCCTGGCCTGGCCCGGCCTGGCCTGGCCCCTGGCCTGGCCTGGCCCTAGGCCTGGCCTGGCCCTGGCCTGGCCTGGCCTGGCCTGTTCTGGCCCTGGCCTGGCCTAGGCCTGGCCTGGCCTAGCCCTGGCCTGGCCTGGCCTGGCCTGCCTTTGGCTGGCCTGCCTGGCCTGGCCTGGCCTGGCCTGGCCCTGGCCTGGCCCTGCCCTGGCCTGGCCCTGCCTGGCCTGGCCTGGCCCTGGCCCTGGCCTGGCCTGGCCTGGCCTGGCCTGGCCTGGCCTGGCCCTGGCCCTGGCCCTGGCCTGGCCTGGCCTGGCCTGGCCTGGCCTGGCCCTGGCCTGGCCTGGCCCTGGCCCTGCCTGGCCTGGCCCTGCCCTGGCCTGGCCTGGCCTGGCCCTGGCCCCTGGCCTGGCCTGAGCACTGGCCTGGCCTGCCTGGCCTGGCCTAGGCCCTGGCCTAGGCCTGGCCTGCCTGGCCTGGCCTGGCCTGGCCTGTGGCCTGACCCTGGCCTGGCCTGGCCTGGCCCCAGGCCTGGCCTGGGCCTGGCCTGCCTGCCTGGCCCTGGCCTGGCCTGGCCCTGGCCTGGCCTGGGCCTGGCCTGGCCTGGCCTGGCCTGGCCTGGCTGTGGCCTGGCCTGGCCTGGCCTGGCCTGACTCCTAGGCCTGGCCTGGCCCTGGCCTGGCCTGGCCTGGCCTGGCTGGGCCTGCCTGGCCTGGCCTGGGCCTGGCCCTGGCCCTGGCCTAGCCCTGGCCCTGGCCTGGCCTGGCCTGCCTGGCCCCTGGCCTGGCTGGCCTGGCCTGGCCTGGCCTGGCCTGGCCTGGCCTGGCCTGGCCTGTGCCTGGCCTGCCTGGCCCCTGGCCCTGGCCTGGCCTGGCCCTGGCCTGGCCTGGCCTGCCCCTGGCCCTGGCCTGGCCTGGCCCTGGCCTGGCCCTGGCCCTGCCCTGCCTGGCCTGGCCTGGCCCTGCTGGCCTGCCCTGGCCTGCCTGGCCTGGCCTGGCCTGGCCTGGCCCCTGCCTGGCCTGGCCTGGCCTGGCCTGCCCTGGCCTGCCTGGCCCTGGCCTGGCCTGGCCTGGCCCTGGCCCTGCCTGAGCCTGGCCTGGCCTAAGGCCTGGCCTAGGCCTGGCCTGGCCTGGCCTGGCCTGGCCCTGGCCTGGCCCCTGCCCTGCCCTGGCCTGGCCTGGCCTGGCCTGGCCTGGCCTGGCCTGGCCCTGGCCTGGCCTGGCCTGGCCCTGGCCTGGCCTGGCCTGGCCTGGCCCTGGCCTGGCCTGGCCTGGCCTGGCCTGGCCTGGCCTGATCCCTGGCCCTGGCCTGGCCTGGCTGCCTGGCCTGGCCCTGGCCTGCCTGGCCTTGGCCCTAGTCCCTGGCCTGCCTGGCCTGGCCCTGGCCTGGCCCTGGCCCTGGCCTGGCCTGGCCCTGGCCTGGCCTGGCCCTGGCTGGCCTGGCCCCAGGCCTGGCCTGGCCTGGCTGGCCTGGCCCTGGCCTGGCCTGGCCTGGCCTGCTCCTGGCCCTGCCCTGCCCTGGCCTGGCCCTGGCCCTGGCCTAGCCTGGCCTGGCCTGGCCCTGGCCTGGCCTGGCCTGGCCTGGCCTATCTAAGCCTGCCTTCTGGCCTGGCCTAGCAGTGTGCTGGCCCCTGGCCCTGGCCTGGCCCTCCAGGCCCCAGGCCCTGGCCCTGGCCCTGGCCTAGGCCTGGCCTGGCCTGGCCTGGCCTGGCCTAGCCCCAGCCTGCCCTGCCTGGCCTGGCACTGGCCTGGCCTGGCCTGGCCTGGCCTAGCCTTGGCCTGGCCTGGCCTGGCCTGGCCTGGCCTGGCCCTGGCCTGGCCCCTGGCCTGGCCTGGCCTGGCCTGGCCTGGCCTGGCCTGGGCCTGGCCTGGCCTGGCCCCTGGCCTGCACTGGCCTGGCCTGGCCTGGCTCTGGCCCTGGCCTCCCCTGCCCCTGGCCTGGCCTGGCCTGGCCTGGCCTGGCCCTGGGCCTGGCCAGCCTGGCGGCCCCTGGCCCTGGCCTGGCCTGGCCTGCTGGCCTGGCCCTGGCCTGGCCTGGCCCTGGCCTGGCCTGGCTGCTGGCCCCTGGCCTGGCCTGGCCTATCCTGGCCTGGCCTGGCCCCTGCCCTAGGCCTGGCTCTGGCCTGGCCTAATCGTGGCCTGCCTGACCTGGCCTGGCCTGGCCTGGCCTGGCCCTGCCTGCCCTGGCCTGGCCTGACCTGGCCTGGCCCTGGCCTGCCTGCCTGGCCTGGCCCTGCCTGGCCTGGCCTGGCCCTGGCCTGGGCCTGGCCAAGTCAGGCTCCTGTTCGGCCTGTGACCCTGGCCTGGCCTTTCTGGCGAGGCCTTGGCAGTGCCCTGGCCCTGCCCCTGGCCCTGCCCTGGCCCTGGCCTGCCTGGCCTGGCCCTGGCCTGGCTGGCCTGGCCTGGCCTGGCCTGCCCTGGCCTGGCCTGGCCTGGCCTGGCCTAAGCCTGGCCTGGCCTGGCCCTGGCCTGGCCTGGCCTGGCCTGGCCTGGCCCCTGGCCTGGCCTGGCCTGGCCTGACCTAGGCCTGGCCTGGCCTGGCCTGGCCTGGCCCCTGGCCCTGGCCTGGCCTGGCCTGCCTGGCCTGGCCTAGGCCTGGCCTGGCCTGCCTGGCCTGGCCTGGCCTGGCCTGGCCTGGCCTGGCCTGGCCTGGCCCTGGCCTGGCCTGGCCCTGGCCCCTGGCCTGGCCTGGGCCTGGCCCTGGCCCTGGCCTGGCCTGGCACTGGCCTGGCCTGGCCTGGCCTGGCCTGGCCTGGCCCTGGCCTGGCTGGCCTGGCCTGGCCCTGGCCTGCCTGGCCTGGCCTGTGACCTGAGCCTAGGCCTGGCCTAGGCCTGGCCTGGCAGCCTGGCCTGGCCCCTGGCCTGGCCCTGGCCTGGCCCAGCAGGCCTGGCCCTGGCCTGGCCTGCCTGGCCTGGCCCCTGGCCTGGCCTGCCCTGGCCTGGCCTGCCTGGCCCTGCCTGCTGGCCTGGCCTGGCTGGCCTGGCCTGTTCCTGGCCCTGCCTGGCCTGGCCCTGGCCCTGGCCTGCCTGGCCTGGCCTGGCCCTGGCCTGGCCTGGCCTGGCCTGGCCTGGCCTGCCCTGGCCTGGCCTGGCCCTGCCCCTGGCCTGGCCCTGGCCCTGGCCCTGGCCTGGCCTGGCCTGGCCTGGCCCCCTGGCCTGGCCTGGCCTGGCCCTGCCCTGGCCCTGGGCCTGCCTGGCCTGGCCTGGCCTGGCTGGCCTGGCCTGCCTGGCCTGCCTGGCCTGGCCTGGCCTGGCCTGGTGCTGGCCTGGCCTGGCCCTAGCCTGGCCTGGCCTGGCCCTGGCCTGGCCTGCTCCCTGGCCTGGCCTGGCCTAGGCCTGGCCTGGCCTGGCCTGCCCTGGCCTGGCCTGGCCTCCCTGGCCTGGCCTGGCCTGGCCTAGGCCTGGCCTGCCTTGGCCTGGCCTGGCCTGCCTAGGCCTGGCCTCCTGGCCTGCTGGCCCTGGCCTGGCCTGGCCTGGCCTGGCCTGGCCTGGCCTGCCCTGGCCTGGCCTGGCCTGGCCCTGGCCTGGCCCTAGGCCTGCCTGGCCTGGCTGGCCTGCCTGTCCTGGCCTGGCCTGGCCTGGCCTGGCCTGGCCTGGGCCTGGCCTGGCCTGGCCTGCCTGGCCTGGCCTGGCCCTGTCCTGGCCCTGGCCTGGCCTGGGCCTGGCCTGGCCTGCCTGGCCCTGGCCTGGCCTGGCCTGGCCTGGCCTGGCCTGGCCTGGCCTGGGCCCTGCCCAGCCTGGCCCTAGCCCTGGCCTGGCCCCTGGCCTGGCCTGGCCTAGGCCTGGCCTGGCCTGGCCTGGCCCTGCCTGCCTGTGGCCCTGGCCTCTGGCCTCTGGCCTGGCCCCTGCCTGGCCTGGCCTGGCCTGGTCTTGGCCTGGCCTGGCCTTGGCCCTGGCCTGGCCTGGCCCTGGCCTGGCCCTGGCCTGGCCTGGCCTGGCCTGGCCTGGCCTGGCCCTGGCCCCAGCCTGGCCTGGCCTGGCCTGGCCCTGCTGGCCTGGCCTGGCCTGGCCCAGCCCTGCCTGGCCTGGCCTGGCCTGGCCTGGCCTGGCCTGGCCCTGGCCTATGCCCTGCCCTGGCCTGACCTGGCCCCTGGCCTGGCCTGCCCTGGCCTCTGGCCTCTGCCCGGCCTAGGCCTAAGGCCTGGCCTGGCCTGGCCCTGGCTGGCCTGGCCCTGGCCTGGCCTGGCTGGCCTGCCTGGCCCTGGCCCTGGCCCTGGCCTGCCTGGCCTGGCCCTGGCCTGCCCTGCCCTGGCCCTGGCCTGGCCTGGCCTGGCCTGCCTGGCCTGCCTGGCCTGGCCTAGTCCTGGGCCTGGCCTGGCTGGCCTGGCCCTGGCCTGGCCTGGCCTGTCCTGGCTGGCCCTGGCCTGGCTCCTGGCCTTGCCCTGGCCTGGCTAAGCCTGGCCTAGGCCTGGCCTGGCCTGGCCTGGCCTGGCCCTGCCTGGCCCTGGCCCTGGCCTGGCTCTGCCCTGGCCTGCCTGGCCTGGCCTGGCCCTGGCCTGGCCTCTGGCCCTGCCTGGCCTGGCCCTGGCCTGGCCCTGGCCTGGCCTGCCCTGCCCCTGGCCTGCCCTGGCCTGGCCTGGCCTGGCTCTGGCCCTGGCCTGGCCTGGCCTGGCCTGGCCTGGCCTGGCCTGAGCCTGGCCTAAGCCTGGCCTGGCCTGGCTGTGCCTGGCCTGGCCTGGCCTGGCTCCTGGCCTGGCTGGCCCAGGCCCTGGCCCTGGCCTGGCCTGCCTGCCCTGGCCTGGCCTGGCCTGCTGGCCTGGCCTGGCCTGGCCTGGCACTGCCCTGGCCTAGGCCTGGCCTAGGCTAGCCTTGGCCCTGGCCTGGCCAGGCCTGGCCTGGCCTGGGGCCTGGCCTGGCCTGGCCTGGCCTGGCCTGGCCTGGCCTAGGCCTGGCCCTGGCCCTGGCACTGGCCTGGCCCTGGCCTGGCCTGGCCCTGTCCTGGCCTGGCCTGGCCTGCCTGCCCTGCCTGGCTGGCCTGGCCCTGGCCTGGCCCTGGCCTGGCCAGGCCTGGCTGGCCCTGCCCCTGGCCTGCCTGGCCTGGCCCTGCCTGGCCTGCCCTGGCCTGGCCTGGCCTGGCCTGGCCTGGCCTGGCCTGGCCTGACCTGGCCTGCCCTGGCCTGGCCTGGCCTGGCCCTGGCCCTGGCCTGGCCTGGCCCTGCCCATAGCCTGGCCTGGCCTGGCCTGGCCTGGCCCTGGCCCTGGCCCCTGGCCCTGCCTCTGGCCTGGCCTGGCCTGGCCTGGCCCTGGCCTGGCTGCCCTGCAGCCTGGCCTGCTGGCCTGGCCTGGCCTGGCCTGCAAGTGGCCTGGCTGGCCTAGGCCTGGCCCTGGCCTGGCCCTGGCCTGGCTGACCTAGGCCCTGGCCTGGCCTGGCCTGGTCTGGCCTGGCCTGGCCTTGGCCTTTCTGCCTGGCCTAGCACTGGCCTGGCTGACCAGCCCAGCTCCTGGCCCTGCCCCTGGCCTAGGCCTGGCCTGGCCCTGGCCCTGGCCCCTGGCCCTGGCCTGGCCCTGGCCTAAGCCCTGGCCTGGCCTGGCCTGGCCTGGCCTGGCCCTGGCCCTGGCCTGGGCCTGGCCTGGCCTGGCCTGGCCCTGGCCTGGCCCTGGCCTGGCCCTGGCCTCAGCCTGGCCTGGTCCTGGCCCTGCCTGGCCTGGCCTGGCCTGGCCTGGCCTGGCCTGGCCTGGCCTGGCCTGGGCCTGGCCCTGGCCTGGCCTGGCCTGGCCTGGCCCTGGCCTGGCCTGGCCTGGCCTGGCCTGGCCCTGGCCTGGCCTGGCCTGGCCCTGGCCTGGCCTGGCCTGGCCTGGCCCCTGGCCTGGCCTGGCCCTGGCCTGCCTTGGCCTGGCCTGCCCTGGCCCTGGCCTGGCCTCCCTGGCCTGGCCTGGCCTGGCCTGGCCTGGCCCCTGGCCTGGCCTGGCCTGGCCTGAGCCTGGCCCCTGGCCTGGCCTGGCCCTGGCCTGGCCTGGCCTGGCCTGGCCTGGCCTGGCCTGGCCTGGCCTGGCCTGGCCTGGCCCTGGCTCTGGCCCCTGGCCTGGCCCTGGCCTGGCCTGCCTGGCCTGGCCTGGCCTGGCCTGGCCTGGCCCTGGCCTGGCCTGGCCCTGGCCTGGCCCTGGCCTGGCCTGGCCTGGCCTGGCCTGGCCTGGCCCTGGCCTGGCCTGGCCTGGCCCTGGCTCTGCCTGGCCTGCCTGGGCCTGGCCTGGCCCTGGCCCTGGCCTGAGCCCTGCCTGCCTGGCCTGGCCTGGCCTGGCCCTGGCCTGGCCTGGCCTGGCCTGGCCTTGGCCTGGCCCTGGTCCTGGCCCTGGGCCTGGCCTGCCCTGGCCCTGGCCTGGCCCTGGCCTGCCTGGCCTGGCCTGGCCCCCTGCCTGGCCTGGCCTGGGCCTGGCCTGGCCTGGCCTAGGCCCTGGCCTGGCCTGCCTGGCCCAGCCTGCTGGCCCTGGCCTGGCCTGGCCTGGCCTGGCCTGGCCTGGCCTGGCCTGGCCCTGACCTGGCCCCTGCCTGGCCTGGCCTGGCCTGGCCTGCCCTGGCCTGGCCTGGCCTGGCCTGGCCCTGGCCTGGGCCTGGCCTAGGCCTGGCCTGGCCCTGGCCTTGCCTGGCCTGGCCTGGCCTGGCCTGGCCTGGCCTGGCCTGGCCCTGGCCTGGCCTGGCCTGAGCCTGGCCTGGCCTGCCTGGCCTGGCCTGGCCTGGCCTGGCCTGCTAGGCCTGGCCCTGGCCCTGGCCTGCCTGGCCCTGGCCTGGCAGTGGCCCTGGCCCTGGCCTGGCCTGGCCTGGCCTGCCCTGGCCTGGCCTGGCCTGGCCCTGGCCTGGCCTGGCCTGGCCTGGCCTGGCCTGGCTCTGTGCCTGGCCTGGCCCCTGGCCCTGGCCTGGCCTGGCCTGGCCTGGCCTGGCCTGCCTGGCCTGGCCTGGCCTGGCTCCTGGCCCTGGGCCTGGCCTGGCCTGGCCCTGGCCCTGGCCTGGCCCTGGCCTGGCCTGGCCCTGGCCTGGCCTGGCCCTGGCCTGGCCTGGCCCTGGCCTGGCCTGGCCTGGCCTGGCCTGGCCTGGCCTGGCCTGGCCTGGCCTGGCCTGGCCTAGCCTGCTGGCCTGTCCTGGCCTGGCCTGGCCTGGCCCTGGCCTGGCCCTGGCCCTGGCCCTGGCCTGGCCTGGCCTGGCCTGGCCTGGCCTGGCCCTGGCCCTGGCCCTGGCCCTGGCCTGGCCTAGGCCCTGGCCCTGCCCCTGCCTGGCCTGGCCTGGCCCTGCCTGGCCCTGGCCTGGCCTGGCCTGGCCTGGCCTGGCCCTGGCCCCTGGCCCTGAGCCTGGCCTGCCTGGCCTGGCCTGGCAGTCTGGCCTGGCCCTGGCCTGGGCCTGGCCTGGCCTGGCCTGCCTGGCCCTGCCTGGCCTGGCCTGGCCTGGCCTGGCCTGGCCTGGGCCTGCCCTGGCCTGGCCTGGCCTGTCCTGGCCTGGTCCTGGGCCTGGCCCTGGCCTGGCCCTGGCCTGGCCTGGCCTGGCCTGGCCTGGCCTGGGCCTGCACTGGCCCCCTGGCCTGGCCTGAGTCCTGGCCTGGCCTGGCCTGGCCTGGCCCTGGCCTGGCCCTGCCTGGCCTGGCCCTGGCCTGGCCTGGCCTGGCCTGGCCTGGCCTATGCCTGGCCCTGGCCTGGCCCTGGGCCTAGCCCTGGCCTGGCCTGGCCCTAGGCCTGGCCCTGGCCTGGCCTGGCCTGGCCTGGCCTGGCCTGAGCCCTGGCCATGCCCTGGCCTGGCCTGCCCCTGCCCTGGCCCTGGCCTGGGCCTGACCCTGGCCTGGCCTGGCCTGGCCCTGGCCCTGGCCTGGCCTGGCCTGGCCTGGCCTGGCCTGGCCTGGCCTGGGCCTGCCTGGCCTGGCCCTGGCCTGGCCTGGCAGCCTGGCCTGGCCCTGGCCTGGCCTAGGCCTGGCCTGGCCCTGGCCTGGCCTGGCCTGGCCCTGGCCTGGCCTGGCCCCTGCCCTGCCCTGGCCCTGGCCTGGCCTGGCCTGGCCTGGCCCTGGCCAGGCCTGGCCTGGCCTGGCCTGAGCCTGGCCTGGCCTGGCCCTGCCCTGGCCTGGCCCAGCCCTGGCCTGGCCTGGCCTGGCCTGGCCTGGCCTGGCCTGGCCTGGCCTGGCCTGGCCTGCTGGCCTGGCCTGGCCTGGCCCTGGCCTAGGCCTGGCCTGGCCCTGTCTCTGGCCTGGCCTGCCTGCCTGGCCTGGCCTGATCTGGCCTGGCCCTGGCTCTGGCCTGGGCCTGGCCTGGCCTGGCCTGGCCCTGGCCTAGCCTGGCCTGGCCTGGCCTCTGGCCTGCCTAGGCCTGGCTGGCTGGCCTGGCCTGGCCTGGCCTGGCCTGGCCTGGCCTGGCCTAGGCCTGGCTCTGGCCCTGGCCTGGCCTGGCCTGGCCTCTAGGCCTGGCCCTGGCCTGGCCTGGCCTGCCTGGCCTGGCCCTGGCCTGCCCTGCCCCTGGCCTTGCCTGGCCCTGGCCTGGGCCTGGCCTGGCCTGGCCTGGCCTGGCCCTGGCCTGGCCTGGCCTGCCTGGCCTGGCCTGGCCTGGGCCTAGGCCTGGCACTGGCCTGGCCTGGCCTGGCCTGGCCTGGCCTGGCCTGGCCTGGCCTGGCCTGACCCTGGCCTGGCCCTGGCCTGGCCTTGGCCTTGCCCTGGCCTGGTCCTGGCCTGGCCCTGGCCCCTGCCCTGGCCCTGGCCCTGGCCTGGCCTGGCCTGGCCCTGGCCCTGGCCTGGCCTAGGCCTAGGCTGTGGCCTGGCCTGGCCTGGGCCTGTGCCCTGGCCTGGCCTGGCCTGGCCAGGCCCTGTCCCCTGGCCTGGCCTGGCCCTGGCCCTGGCCTGTGCCCTGCCCATGCCCTGCCCTGGCCTGTCTGGCCTGGCCCTGGCCTAGGCTAGGCCTAGGCCTGGCCTGGGCCCTGGCCTGGCCTGGCACTGGCCCTGGCCTGGCCTTGGCCCTGGCTCTGGCCCTGGCCCTGGTGCTGGCCCCAGCCTGGCCTGGCCTGGCCCTGGCCTAGGCCTGGCCTGGCCTGGTTTTGGCTCTAGGCCTAGGCCCTGGCCTGGCCCAGGCCCCGGGCCTGGCCTGGCCCGGGCCTAGGCCCTGTGCCTGTGCCTGGCC
>CAKJTW010000855.1:0-14861 GCA_917880005.1 Nanger dama
ACTACTGGAGAAACTGAAGCTTTGACTAGAAGGACCTTTGTTGGCTAGGCAATGTCACTGCTTTTTAATATGCTGTCTAGCCCTGGACTAACAATGAGGCACAGCTGCTGCTGCTGCTCAGTCGCTTCAGTCGTGTCCGACTCTGCGTGACCCCATAGATGGCAGCCGACCAGGCTCCCCCATCCCTGGGATTCTCCAGGCAAGAGTACTGGAGTGGCTTGCCACGGCCTTCTCTGATCAATGAGGCACAGAATCCCTGAGAAAAGGACAGAAAAGCTGAGAGAAGAATAGCCGAGAAAACAGAAGCTAAAGGCAAAGGAGAAAAGGCAAGACTTACCCATTTGAACGCAGAGTTCCAAAGAATAGCAAGGGGCCTGATCCCTGGGTCAGGAAGATCCCCTGGAGAAGAAAATGGCAACCCACTCCAGTATTCTTGCCTGGAAAATTCCACAGACAGAGGAACCTGGCTGGCTGGCTACAGACCAAGAGGTCACAGAGTTGAACACAACGAAGCACCTAGCACAAAATAACAAAATAATCCCCTCCCAATGGTGTCCTGACCTTATCCCAGACAACTGTGCATATGTTTGTTACCTTATATGGCAAAAGTGACTTTGCAGTTGTGATTATATCAATGATTTTCAAAAACTAATTTTTATTGACATATAGGTGATTTAGAATGTTGTTTTAGTTTCTACTGTACAGCAAAGTGAGTCAGTTATACATATACCCACTCTTTAAGATTCTGTTCCAATATAGGTCACTACAGAGTACTGAGTGGAGTTTCCTGTGCTATACAGTAGCTTTTTTATTAATAGAAATCAAGGATTTTGAAATAGGAAGATGATCATGGATTATCTAGTAGGTCCTATATATTTTTTCACTTTTATACTAAAAAAATTTTTGTACACAAATTTTAAAGGATGACAGTCCATTTACAGTTATTACAAAATATTGGCTATATTCCTTGTGTTGTAGAATACATTCTTGGCACCTACATTACACCCAGTAGTTTGTACCTGTCATTCCCCTACCCCAACCACTAGCTTCTCTATAGCTGGTGGGTCCAATCAAATCACAAGGATTTCTTTTCTATAAATGAAAAACGAAGGCAGGAGGGTCAGAGTCAGAGAAAGAGATGTGACAAGGGAAGCAGGGGTCTGAGTGGGGCAGGAACCAGTCAAGGAATGTAGCTGTCTCCAGAAGCTGGGAAGGGCAGGGAAATAGATTCACCCTGAAAACCTCCAGAAGTGAACACAGGTCTGCCTACAGCTTGATTTTAGTCCAAAGAGACTTCTGACCTACAGAATTCTAATATGATTATAATAAAACTGGGTGGTTTAAAGCCACTAAATTTGTGATAATTTGTTACAGCAGCCACAGGAAAACTAAAGGGTTCTTCCTCCATCCTCATCATCTTAATCCTCACAATCACCCACTTTCAACGTATTCAGTGCATACTTTTCCAGCTCACCTTCCATCTCCCAACATATATCTATGGAAAAGAAGTGTGTAGAAAGTTGGATGGGAGTTTTGAAAAATCCAAGTATATAGTATGGTACTCTGTTGTGCTCAGAGGCTCGGTCCTGCCTGACCCCATAAATTGTAGCCCGCCAGGCTTCGCTGTCCATGGCAGTCTCCAGGCAAGAATCCAGGAGTGGGTTGCATGCATTCCTCCAGAGGACCTTCCCACCCAGGGATGGAACCTGGGTCTCCTGCATTCCAGAGGGATTCTTACCAACAGAGCCCACCAGGGAAGCCCAGTATGGCACTGTCTCTCATATTTAAAATGTAGCTTTTTTCTTTCTTTCTATGTTCAACTTAGCATTATGTATCACCAGCTTTCAAATATACCTTCGGTCGCGTTCACAAAGCACGCTCCCACCAAGTGCCCTCTTTGGTCTTCCAAGTGCACCTTGTGAAGTCAGGCCGGGGATTTCTAACCCTGGAGTCAGAGTTTTAGGAAACAAGGGTTCAGAGGCCAGCAACTGCAAGCTGAGAGTCCAGAAGGCCAGATCAAGGCTCCTTCCTGGAGGCCGCCCCTGCCCTGCCAGGGTGCTTGGCTGGGCACATCCGAGGTTCCTGCGGGCTGCACACCGTTAGCACTGAGTCCAGCGGCGCCGGGGCCACTCTGCCTGGCCTGCGATCGAACTCGCCGGGCGCGACGGAGGCTTGCCTGCCCCAGGGCCAGGTGTAGCGCCTCGGGATCCCCTGCTGGATACGGGCGCCCAGAACGTCTGCCGGCGATGGCCCCGAGATTACTTGCGGCCCGTGGGCGGGACGGCCCCTTCCCGCCTGCGCCGCCCCCCTCCCCCAGCCTCCAGGGCGGTGGAGCCGGGAAGTAGGTGAGGGAGAGAAAGAGGCGGAGACTGCGGCGGCTGCAGCCCAGCTGGGCTCCCATCGAGGGGCTGCATGGAGCACAGGCGCGGCTCTGCGGGCTGTGGGCGCTGCTGCTCTACACCGGCCGCTGCGGCGTGGCTGCGCCCGCGGGTGAGTACGGCCCCCGGCCGGGGCAGCGGGAATCGCGGCCGAGAGGCCCGCCAGGGCTCCTGGGGCCGAGGGCCCTCTTCGGGACATCCCTCGGCCGCGGCGGCAGGCGCCTCTCGCGCCCGGCTCGAGCTTGGGGGACCAGGGGCGACCGGGCTTTCCCAGATCCCGGGCGGCGGGGCGGGAGGACGACGACTTGTCGGCGCACTTCCCCTAGGCCGTCGGGCAGCGCCGAGGAGCCTGGCGCCACGGACTGGGGCCCAAAAGGAGTTCGCGGGGTCTGGGGCTGGAGTGTCGCCCGTGGCCCGGAAAGGGGATGAGGGGCCGGGAGCCCGCGGGGACGGCGACCAAGGTCCCGGAGTGCGGGTGACGCGCCGAGGCTCCTTGCACGGCGGGTCCCACGAGGTGGCGGCAGTCGAAGGGAACCTCTGAAGCGCCTAGTCCCTCCCTGTAGCAAAGGACGGGTCTCCTCTGGCTTACAAGAAATCCACGGAAATCCGGAGCACCATCCGCGTGGATGCCTTTTTCTCTAGTAACCTTTATATTTTGGAATAAATTTCGATTTACAGAAAAGTTGCACAGATGAGAGTTCTGATATATTCCTCACCTGGTGCAGCCATTTAAATTAATCAACCAGAGTTACTGTGAAAACTTGAGGGAGGGGCACTAATGAATTCCTGAGGGACAGATTTTGGCCTGAGCGATCTTCTGGACATTTATTTGGTGAGGACAGTAGCTCCAAAGTTGATAGGGTTTATTGTCACGTTGACACAAACACCCACAGTTTGTTTATAGCTTTTTTCAGCCAGTGCGTTGGGCTTTGAAACCCAAATTGAAACGTTGATTAGGAAACTTGGATGCCCTCTATTGATTCAGTCAACAAAACCTATGCCCACTCTGCGTGCCCTGTGCCAGGCAGTGTTCTAGGGGCAGTGGTAGTTTGTCGCTCAGTCGTGTCCCACTCTGTGACCCCATGGACTGTAGCCTAATAGGCTCCTCCCTCCATGAGATTCTCCAGGCAAGAGTACTGGAGTAGGTTGCCATTTCCTCCCTCCATTGGATCTTCCCGACCCAGGGATCGAACCCAGGTCTCCCACATTGCAGACAGACGCTTTAACCTGTAGAGAATACAGTGGTGAGCAAAACAGATCAAGTCCTTGCCCTTTGGAGCTGGTATGCCATTGGTAGAGTCAGAATGAGGGGCGGGAGTAAAATATAAGCTATGTTAGAGGGCAGTAAGTACTACGGGGAAAAACAAAGCAGTCCAGGGGCTTGCCATTGTAAATAGGGTGGACTACGCAGACTGCCACTGAAAAGGCAGCAATTTGAGTAGAGACTTGAGGGAAGTTTGAAGTTTGTAGTTTGTCAGTCATTCATTCAAGTGCCTACCTTCTTTACACTAGCCAGATGTTGTGCATTGGCTTAGAGCCTTAGAGTATATTGTGTAATCATTGTGCCCCCCATGCTCCTAGTTCACTTGGGGGATCTGATTTCCATAATCATGGGGCAGCTACAGTCCAGAGAAGGGAGGGGGTCACCCATCCCCCTGGTCAGTCACGTCTGACTCTTTTCCAACCCCATGGACTGTAGCCCTCCAGGTCCCTCTGACCATGGGAATTTCCCAGGCAAGAATATTGGGGTGGGAAGCCATATCCTTCTCCAGGGGATCTTCCCGACCCAGGGATCAAACCCGCATCTCCTGCATTGCCTTGTATTGCAGGTGGGTTCTTTACCGCTGAGCCAGCAGTGAAGCCACCATCTCCTTAGTCTCCTGATTTTCACAGTGCCACTCCAGCCCCCTCCCTCCTCCAGACTCCCTCTCCCACACACCTCACACCTGAACAGCAAACAGCTGACTCTAGCTAATACTGGCAATCCCCAACTAACCAGTTTTGTCACAGAGGTTCATTGGTGACTTGGCTACTTAGAAATACAGAAACTTTTTCCCATTGGAAATATTGATACAATTGCAGTAATATATTTACCGGAGGGGGGAGGTGGAGGCGGCTAAAGCAAAACAAAACAGGGGACCTGACTGTTATAATGGTCTGAGCTCACCCAGCTGTGGATCTTCAGGACTGGTCATTTCCCCCCCATGTGCAACAGTGTTCTCTGTGAAAGGAGATTGAACTCCATCAGTTTTAAGGGCTCCTCTAGCTCTAATCTTTTGAGTGTTTAGAAAAATGATTCGGTTACCAGCTTAGGTTTAGTCTGTTTAGATTGGTAAGTCCACATTGCGGCATTCTTAATAACTAGCATTTCTATAGTGTTCACTCTATGCTGGGCAGCGTTCTAAGTTTTCCACTTGACCTATTCCATCTTTCCACAGAACCTCTCCTGTTGGTGCTGTTACCATTCTTGTTTTGTACAGAAGGAAACTGAGGCACGGCAAGGCCCAGAGGCTTGCCCAGAGTCTCGTAGGGGGTAGACTGCAGGAGGGAGCCAGGCTGCTGACCCCAGCAGTCGCTTCCAGAGATCATGCCCCTAACCACTGCATTCATTGCCTCTCTCTGCAGAAATGACGGGAGTCCTTGGCTGGGAGGGAAGCTGGGCCTCAACTAGAGCAGTAGGGCAGGACTGGTGGGCATTCACCCAGTTATGTACAGGCCTTTGGTAAAAAGCGAATGATTATGTATTGGAGACTGGCTTTATGACTGCCAGACTGTGTAGTCCAAACAATAAGTACCATAGGCATTCAGAAGATGGGAAACTGAGGGCTGGGAATTCTGAGGAAGACCTGAAATTTGAGCTAGAGTTTTAGGGTGGGTGACATTTGAGTTGGTGGAGGAGAAGTTACTCCCAGTTTGGGAGGCGAGCAGGAGCAGAGGCCCAGAAGTAACGGTGGTGGTGCCCCTGTGCGCTCAAGGAGGAGTCCGGTTTGGCGGGAGGGTGCATTGGACAAACCAGCCAAGGCAGAAGGGCTTCATTTGCTCTTGAAGCTGAGTTGGGGTGCAGAGGGAGGGAAATGACACTGGAGGAGAAGTCAACAGGGAGACGTGACTGAGTGTGGGGCTGGAGGGAGGGAGGACTCACCAGAGTGCAAAGCTCCGCGGGAATCTAGGATTGGAGGTGGCCCCTAGAAAGATGGGTCATGCAGGCCTTCTGTTGAGGCTCGGGCCTAACTGCTGTATGTCTGCCTGCCTCACGAGACCCAGCAGAGCACCTGAGCATGATCAGGATAATTAAGAGAGGTGTTGCAAGGAAAGCACTGAAAGAGGTTGATGATTAAGATGTAAAGGAAGGAGATGGATGGCTCACATATGACTCCATGATTTCCCTGACTTTTCCCGACATATGCATGCTTCTGCCAGCTCCTGTGACTGAACGAGAGAGAGCACAAGCTTTTGAGTTAAGCCTTATTATTGAGACAGCATTGATCATATTCATTTGAAATTAGAATGGGATCTTGTGCTAGACGTGTGAAGATGTAGAGGTCAATGGGTTTCAGACATTGATGGAGACTCACCCAGAACCTTGCTACTCTGCCTTAGGTTAAATTCAGAGGATCCCATCACAGGCCTCTAGTGTAAACAGCAGTACCTTGAGTGCACCCCCACAAAATTTCTAGAAGAAAAGCACTTGGAAGAGCAAAGATCCTGAGTCAATTAAACCCAGACTGATCAGGCTACATCCATCTTTATATTCTCTGTGGTGCCACATGGTGTATTCCCTCCAGACATCACAAATAAACCCAGAAGCCCCTGGTTGTTGTCCCTTCCAATCAGATTGCTGGCCCTAAGCTCCTTCGAGGTGGAAATCCTGGAATCACCCTGAACAGTCTCTGGCCTAGAGAAACCAGAATCCAGGGGGAGAAATGGACATGCCCACAAACCTCTTTATTATTTGCTACAGAAGAGGAAATGTGTCAAGTGCTATGGGTACCCAAGGGCTTTCCAGGCGTTGCTAGTGGTAAAGAATCTGCCTGCCAAAGCAAGAGACGCAGGAGAAGAGGGTTCAGTCGCTGGGTCCAAAAGATCTCCTGAAGGAGTGCGTGGCAACTCACTCCAGTACCCTCGCCTGAGAATCCACATGGACAGAGAAGCCTGGTGGGCTGCAATCCAGTGGGTTGCAGAGTCAGACACGACTGAAGCGAGTTAGCACACAGCACACAGATGTGACCTGTAAGAACGAGGAGATAAGGACCTGAACAGAACACTGCAGGTGAGGATGGGGGGAAAGAGTAGATCTGAGAGGTGGTTGCCCAACTAAGTGATGTTGAGTCACTCAGTTGTGTCTGACTCTTTGCCGCCCTAGGGACTGCAGCATGCCAGGCTTCCCTGTCAATCATCATCTCCTGGAGCCTGCTCACGCTCATGTCCATTGAGTCGGTGAGGCCATCCAACCACCTCATCCTCTGATGTCCCCTTCTCCTGCCTTCAACCTTTCCCAGCATCAGGGTCTTTCTTAATGAGTCAGTTCTTTGCATTAGGTGGCCAAGGTACTTGAGTTTGAGCTTTAGCATCAGTCCTTCCAGTGACTATTCATGATTGACTTCCTTTATGATTGACTGCATCTAAGTGACCACATGGCTAATCGGTGTTTTGGGCAAACTACATAGGCTAGATCCGGGAAGGGAGGCATCAAGGAATCAAGTTTTAGCATTCCTCTCTCACTGATTTTCGTTGCACATGGGGACAGTAGCTGGTAGACTTTGACCATAGAATGTTCCTATATTTTAACTTAAAATAAATTTATTTCCATCATACAGATTTGAGCCTTTGAAATAATTTTATTTAAAATTAGTTTGTGGTAATGCCACGGGAGCCTCGGCTGGCCTCAGATAGCCAGTCCCCGACCGTCCCCACCATGAGGCCACTGCCCAGGTCCTTTGGGGCATGGCGTGGCATGCCCCTCTGCGTGGTTGGACCCGGTCCAGTAGAGAGAACTCTTCATCCTGGAACACAAGCGTGACCAGAAAGGCAGCAGCCTCCTCGCCCAACACTGCACCACTCAACTGTGGGGAACCTGGGGGAACCTGGAGCTACACCATTCCTAGATGACCTGCTTCTGGGTTGGGGTTTTACATGTAGCAGAGCAGCTCTCTCGCTTCGATCTGTTGAAAGTCAGCCCTCGACACAAGGGTTTGTAAAAAGAAAAAGGTTATCAAATTTTCTTTTTAATAACAGGATTTTTACAAAGAAAAAAAATTAAGTTTCTAAAGTCAGGCAATAGTTTTAGAAGTGCTAAAATATTTTTTTCATGCAGAGCATAGAATACCTTAAACGACCAATGTAAACAGAAGAAAACAACAATATCCAAAAGTCATATTTAGCATTGTAGCTCTTATCTGACCCAGGATTTACTAAATCAAATGCAAACAAAAAGACAGGAAGGGTTCTTTGAGAGTAAGGAAATGCTGTTGCTGTCTTCATAGGACCATTATACAGTTTTGTATGGTGTCAGGTTTTTTTCCAGACTCTGTTCTCTTTACCATGATGTATAATTGTATTATTTACAATTTACCATTTCCTCTTTACTATATATGAAAGAATACAGGCAAAGGGTTTTCATGAACTGTATGTCCTCTGGAAGTACAATCAGAAGGTTAACTCATTCCCAGTACCACACTTGTTTACATAACGCTTTCTTTTTTCTACTTTTGCAAAAAAAAAAAAAAAAGAAAGAAAGAAAGAAAAGAAAGAAAGAAAAACAACATACAAACACCGCCCCCCGAAAACAAAACAAACCAGAAAAACCATGGGAACTTCCCTGTGGCTAAGACTCTGCACTGGCAATGCAGAAGTCCTGGGTTCAGTCTCTTGACAGGGAAACAGATCCCACATGCTGCAACTAAGACACCCATGAAGCTAAATATTAAATAAATAATACTTTAAAAAGTAAACAGCATGAAGAACATGAAAGAACCTGGCATTTGATCAGCATAATACAATAGGTAAATTTTCCTTATTTTCTATTGAGTTTTTAGTAAATATTAAACATTTTTCCCAATAATGCAGGATATAAAAACATAAAATAAGTTGACAGTTAACTTGCCAGAGATTGAAACACATCAAATGTTAGATATGAATAACTAATTCTAAAGTACATTAATAAAAGTTTTAAATAACTAGAATTAAGTACTTAGAATGTATGATTTACAGTAAAAGTCAAATCATAATACAGCAAATTTTACTTCTTTTCCATTTTGTTTCTAGTACATATTATTTTAAATATTTTTGTAATAATGCAGGATATAAAAACATAAAATAAGTTGATAGTTAAGTTTCCAGAGAGATTCAAACACATCAAAACCTAGATATGAATTCTAAAGTACATTAATAGAACAGTTTTAAATAGCTACAACCTTCAACTACTTAGAATGTATGATTTAGAGTAAAAGTCAAAGATTATTGATGCTATGTTATAAGCTCCCATGTTTTCGGAAACAAATATGTAAAGGGAGATAATATTCCACCCTGGGGGCACTTCATTCCAAGAGATTTTGAATCAAATTAATAACCCCAGCCACAGCGGACTGTTTTTGTCTCCCCACAAGCTAAAAAGTGGGGGAATGCAGAAAGTGACTGTTATTATGTATGGGCTTTTTAAAGGGTGATGGAACTATTTTAAAACTGTGGTGATGGTTTTACAAGTTTTAAAGTATACCATATAAACTGCTGTATTGTACTCTATTTTAAAGGGGTGAGTTTTATGGCACATGAATTCACTCAATAACTTTGTTTCTTCTATATGCACAAGTACACATGGGGAAAAAAAAAAACTGTAAAGAAAAAAGGAGTTGAATACTACCACGGCCCAGGGAAAGTAAGGAGGGTGGTAGGGGGAGGACAGAAGAGAGGAAGGAGAGGGACATGCATTGCTGACTGGTTCTCCCCTCCTCCAGTCAGTATACATGTGCACACACTTGCACACATATGCACACACACAGACACACACACACACACACTGTGATAACCAGTGACAAGCAACTGGCTGCTTTTTGTTACGGATAAATCCATAACTGCTCTGTTTCTTGACAAGGTCTCCTGCTCCTGCAAATGCTGACCTCGTTTGCTAAATAGTTGGTCTTTGTTAATGACGTTTTTCCTTCTTCTGCTCCCGCTTTTTGATTTTTAAAGCAAATTTTAATAACTAGTATACAGTCTGTGTCACATCTTCTCTTTTCTAATTTAAGTCATGTTCTGTGGTATCTGTAAAGTCATATTCATTTTATTCTGAAAAATATCTGCTTCTGAATATTTCTCAGTGTAAGTATTATAGTTACCTTGTCAAGGCAAGTAAGTATTTCACAAGTATTACAGGGTTGACCTCTTACCGTCCAGGCCTTTTAGGTGTTCTCTTGGCTGTCGTTTTTAAGCCTTCTTATTGGCTCCTAAGGGCTTCCCAAGTGGCACTAGTAATAAAGAACTCGCCTGCCAATGCAAGAGTCTAAGAGACTCGATGGATGGGAAGATCCCCAGGAGGAGGGCATGACAACCCACTGCCATATTCTTCTAGAGAATCCCACGCACAGAGGAGCCTGGCAGGCTACAGTCCATAGTGTTGCAAAAACTAGGATACAACTAAAACCAAGTCAGCATGGCACATACTGACTCACTGACACTAGCAGCTAGCTTAATTTCAACAAAAAGATGATAGACCTCTACACTTTTATATAGAAGTAGAGGGATTCTGAAAACTAAGTTTCTTTCTTTGTAGCTAAATTTTATTAACTGACAATAAGTCACTGTTTCAAAGTTTAGTCATTTGCCCAACTTTTAATTGTCTGTATCTTATATTCTGGGAAGTAGAATCAAAGTCAGGAATTATCAGTTACATAGTCTGAATACAAATGTTAAATAGTCTGAATTGGTAGGAACATTGTCCTCTTGGAAAAGCAAAGCAGTCTCAAGAGAGAGATGGAGCGATAGCTACTTTTCCTTTTTCTAACTGTATCTTGACTTTTCTCTTTATTGAAGATCCGAAGTGCAAGCCTCAGTCTCACCTTGTGGCTTATTAGCATCATGGGCTGCAGCTGTAGCTCCATTCGTATTCTTGCTTGCTGTGGACTGTTCACTGCAAGGTGTCTGGCTACTGCTCTCTCTCACTGAAACGCGAAAAACACCCAATGATGGTCTTCTCACATTAGAACTTGAAGTACAGTCTAAAGGAAATAGATGTAAAGTGGTGTTTTCATCTCTCTGTGTAAAAGGAGAAAATTTGCTTTTGGTATAATCAATCATACTGTCTTCTGAAGTTTCAGGTAATATTTCAGTAGGTAGGTCTTCTCCTGGAGAAATACTGGAAAGGCTCCGAGGAAATCAGTCTCAGTTCCATGCTTTGGTGTGGAGATCCTCTGTGGGGAGGTCCTCTGTGTGAAAATGGATTTGCTTTGTGGATGGCCAAGCCTGGCATCGGGAAGGCTGGAGTCAGCTTGAAATCCATCTACTGTTTGAGGACCGAGTGTAGACGCATAAGGAATAGTGCTAGATGACTTCTGACTGCCACTGCTTATTGTGATCGTCTTACTGCTCTTAGAGGAAATCTCCTGAGGGCTCTCTGGCACCTCAAAGACGTCCTGACTGTAAAATGGAACCTGAAGCTCGGAACTGTGTGGCTGTTTCTTTTTCCCTCTAGATTTCATCTGTTTGGTATTCATTTCCGTTATCAGTTTGACAGCCACATACCTCTCAGGTCCGGGTGGAGGGTCCCTGATCGAAATCACTGACTTGCTCTTTTGAGACCCAGCAATGAAGTCGTCATCACTATCAGAAAAAGAACGGTGAAACTTTGGCTTTTTTCCTCTTCAGCCTAGCTGAAAGCTGCTTGTTTTCTTGTCTTAGTTTATTCCTTTCTGCTGTGAGCTCACCAGTAAATTTCAGATTTTGTTGTTGGGTATCATAAGATTCTTGCTGTAGCGTATTTCTGTCCTTTTCATTTACTGTACAGCGATCGCATACTTCCGAGTTTAATTGACCTCTCTGGTCATGGATAGGGTCATTCAGGGCTCTCTGCTGCTCCGTAAACTCTTTAATTATGGATATGGAGCCTGTGCCCCTCCCATCTGACAATCCCTCTTTCCTCAAACTGGTTCCCTTCCCTGAAGTCCGCATGGCTCTCTGTTATGGAGCTCTTGTAGTGTTTGCCAGTTTTTAAAATCTTCAGAAGACACATCACAGAGGCTAATCTGTATTTTATCTCCTTCGGAAGAGCTCTGCCCACTTTCCCTGTCTTCTTCACCCACGTCCCCCACCTTCATCTTGATTCCCTGACTGGAATTGGCAAACAGTGGAGAGAAAAAAATGGCGGAAGGGCCCCGGATAGGATGACAGTTTAAACTCTTGTACAGACCTGTGAAGTGGCCTCAGGGCACTGGGTGGGCGATCTGGCGGGCAAGAGGATGGATTGAAATTGGCTCGGGGTGGACAGGAGGGCGCGGTTGGGGTGCTGGAAGGAGACACCAGCCTCCTTTGCTGAGAAGAGCAAAGGCACATGGGAGGGAAGATGGCGCCTTCAAGGCACCCTGTGCTGGACCAGAGATTCGAGAGACCGGGAAACGCAGTGAATTCTGGGAAAGCCAGGCCGAGCTGAAGTGCGTCCCGAAAGGCGGGGGGTAGGGGTTGGGGTGTTGAAACTACCCCCTTGGTTTATTTTTGAAACAAATTAATTTGACCTAATTTTAGCATCTTTCTTCCTGACAGTCAGTATTTTATAAGCATTGAAAAGCACAAATACCCATGGTCATTAGCAAGTTGGACGTAAAATCAAAAGCCATGCACTCTTTCCTCCCTGTCACCCCTTCGTTTAGGCAACATTGCTTAGTCGTCCATTCCTAGATTTGAAGGCTCTCCAGAGACTGGCAATTCTGTAATTGATTACTATTGCCCCCATGCTAGAGCTTGGCTGGTGGCTCAGTAGGTAATGCGGGAGAGCCAGGTTCAAACTCTGGATCTGGAAGATCCGCTGGAGAAGGAAATGGCAACCCACTCCAGTATTCCTGCCTGGAGAATTCCAGGGATAGACGAGCCTAACACATGAATTTTCAAATATTATCTGTTACAATGCAAAGTATGGTAATATAGTACTAACATGCTACTGTTTTTCTTCCTAGAGTATGTTTGTTTCACTTTAGATACATGGGGCAAAGAATCATAGCAAGGTAATTCCCATAGAAAGTGAAAGTGAAGTCGCTCAGTCATGTTCGACTCTTTGCGACCCCGTGGACTGTAGCCTACCAGGCTTCTCTGTCCATGGGATTTCTAGGCAAGAGGACTGAAGCGGGTTACCATTTACTTCTCCAGGGGATCTTCCCAACCCAGGGATCGAACCCGGGTCTCCCACATCGAAGGCAGACGCTTTAACCTCTGAGCCACCAGGAAAGCCCATAGCACTGCACTTTCCTCTTTTTTTTCTTCTCTTCCAACAGAGGGCAGTCTTAATCATGCCATGCAAAACCTAGATGCTTCCTTTTGAATTAGCCTTAAGAAACCCATGATTTATTGAATGCTTCTCAACTCAAAGTTGAAATTAACCTGATGGGAAGTGATGCATTTTTAAAAGTTTTCCAAAAGGTAATGGTTAGACTGATGTGCAGAGTTTCCGGTCTAATCCTAGAACAGATGCTTGTCTCTACTGAAGCTCTTGAGAAAGGGCTAGGTCCAGGGAATGCAGGAAATCATCAAGTGAAGACAATTGTAGGGTCTGTACTTTTGTTACCCACTCCAGTGTTCTTGCCTGGAGAATCCCAGGGATGGGGGAGCCTGGCGGGCTGCTGTGTATGGGGTCGCTAAGAGTCAGACACAACTGAAGCTATGCAGCAGCAGCAGCAGCAGCAGTAGTACATTTTTACAACTTATCAATATTCACCTCAGTTACTCATGTAAACAGAAATCCCCAACAGCAATTGAGACATATGCTATATATTATTTTCTTTCTTCTTTTGCTGCGTGAGTCTTAGTGGAATAAATACTTAAGGAAATGTTTGCACGACCCTAAGGAAAAGATTACTCGATTATCTCAATAAGATATGTTTCAGAGGTAGACTTAGTCATTAAAGGAACTTCAATAAATTTCTTTTCTTTTAAAAATAACTTTCATAGCACTTGGAAAAACTAAAGAGGCAGTTTGGATGGGGTTTATTGCTGAGTCTCTGGGACATCCTAATAATTCAGATGACAATTTCTACTGTCTCCCCAGCACTGGGGACTGGTTGGGAACTGCTATGATAACTACCACTATCAATCTTAATCGCTAAGATTCTGCTGACCTGCCCTCTGTGTTTAGTAGAGGATGGACAAAGGCTTTTCCCTCAGTCCCTGTATTAGCCAGTTGTTAATTTTTAATGAAACCCTAAAATTCAAGAACAAAATAAAAATGTGGAAATAGACATGTTTAGAGAGTAAAAAAGGTCTGATCCAAGTTTAACTCTGGCTGAGAGGCAGATGAGATAGGCCTCATTCTTAAACAACTAACCTCAGGAAACCACCCCCACCCCCTCCCGCCACCAGGGTCTCTGAGTGTCCCTCTCACTGTTTTCTCTGACTCTTGTCTTTCCTTATCTCCTGAGAAAAGGTGGAAAATTATTGGAGTATTGCTCACTCCACTCTGATATTTTTGAGGAGAGGAAGGAAAGTAAGAAATTTCTCCAAATTCCTTACTTGTATTCTTGTAGTATAAGTTTATTTTAAATACATAGTACGCATCATACAGTTTAAAGTGATGTACTCAATTAAGCCGAATAATAGTTGGTAGGATATTGAGCGTAGCACAGTGTTTCATGCGAAATCTAGTCATTTATTCGTTAAAAAAATCTAACATTGAGATACAGTATTAAAGTACTTCATTTGCTAACTGTAACCCCTATGTGAGGGTGCATAATGCCTGGGCTGTCAAAACACTTTGGAGTAGCCTGAAAATCGCAAAACCATGCCAGCTCTTTGAAACAGATCAGACTAATGCAGGCCAGGCTTCCAGCATCTTAATAGCCTGGAAAGTTTATTTACATTTAATCACAGTCAGGCAAAATGCAGTAGGGTACTCATTTGAAACAGACATTAACACTGTTTAACCTAAATCACCAGTACAGCTGGAGATCATTTTACATAGATAGATACATTTGCATCTCTCTGTTTCAGTACAGTCATTTCATCATATGTGAATATAAGATCAAATATGCATGAACTGTTTCTGGCAATTTTAGTTAATAGTGAGTTCTTAGTTTAATATGAAGGAAATTAATTTTTCATTGAACTATTATTCTTATCTGATTTACAGTCAAGTATCACTGTAGGGTGTGTCTCTGAATGAAAAATAATGAATCTGAAATACAATAGTATATATAATATTTGTTTAGAATGACTATTTTTCTTTTAGTAATTTTTTGAGAGATTACCCATGCTGAGCTGTCTGCAGAGGTCAGAGCACAGTAAATACTA
>CAKJTW010000856.1:0-14841 GCA_917880005.1 Nanger dama
CCCTAACCATAACGCTAACCCTAAACCCTAACCCTAACCCTAACCCTAATCCTAAAAACTAACCCTAACCCTAACCCTAACCCCAAACCCTAACCATAACCCCAAACCATACCCCAACCCAAAAATCAAACCCTAACCCAACCCTAGCCCTAGAACTTAACCTAACCTTAACCATAAACCCAAACCTAACCCTATCCCTAAACCCTAACCCTAACCCTAAAACAAACCCTAAGAGTAACACTAACCTTAAACCTAACACTAACCTAAACCTAACCTAACCATAATATTAATCCGAACACTAAACCTAACCCTAGCCCATAACCTATCCCTAGGTCTAACCCTAACCCTAACACTAATCCTAAACCCGAAAACCTAACACTAACCCCTAACCATAACCCCTAACCCTACAATAACCCTAAATCCTAACCCTAAACCTAACCCTAACACTAACCCCAAAACTAACCCTAAACACAACCCTAACCCTAATCCCAACCCCAACCCTAACCCTAACCCCAACCCTAAACCTAACCTTAGCCCTAAACCTAACCCCCAACACCAACCCTAAACCCAACCCCAACCCTAACCCCACCCCACACTAACCCTAACATAACCCTAACACTAACCCTAACCCCTAACCCCAAACCTAACCCTAACTCTAAAACCCTAACGCTAAACCCAACCTTAAACCTAATGCTAACGCTAACCCCAACACTAAACCCCAACCCTAAACCCTGACACTAACTCTGACCCTGACCCTGACCCTGACCCTAACCCTAACCCTAACGCTAAACTTAACCCTAAACACTGACCCTGACTCTGACCCTGACCCTGACCCTGACCCAAACCCTAACCCCAACACTCAACACCAAACCCAAACCCTAAACCTAACCATAACCCCAACCGTAAACCCTAAACCCTAACCCTAACCCTAAACCTAACCTTAACCTTCAACCCAAACCGAACCCCCAACCCTAAACCCAACCCCAACCCTAACCTCACCCCCAACCCTAACCCTAGCATAACCCTAACACTAACCCTAACCCCTAACGCTAACCCTAACCCGGACCTTAAACCGAATGCTAACCCTAACGCTAAACTTAACCCTAAACCCTGGCCCTGACTCTGACCCTGACTCTGACCTTAACCCTAAATCCTAACACTAACCCTAAGACTAACCCTAACCCTAAACCCTAACCCTAACCCTAACTCTAACCATAAACCTAAACACTAACCCCAAAGCTAAACCAAACCCTAACACTACTTAACCCTAACCCCAACCCTAACCCCAACCACAATCCCAACCCTAACCCTAACTCTAAACCTAACCCCCAACCCTAACCGTAACCCGAACCCCAACACTATCCCCAACCGCAATCCCAACCCTAACCCCAACCCCAACCTTAACCCTAATCCTAACCCTAACACTAACCCCTAAACCCAACCTAACCCTAATCCTAACCCTAACACTAACCCCTAACCCTAAACCGTAACCCCTAACGCTAACCCTAATGCAAACGCTAACCCTAACCCTAATCCTAAACCCAACCCCTAACCCTAACCCTAACCCTAAACAAAACCCCTAACCCTAACCCCTAACCTTAACCCTAAACCGTTTCTAACCCTAAACCTAGAGTAACGCTAACCCTAACCCCAACCTGTAACCAAACCCTATCCCTAACCCTAAACCTAACCCCTAACCCTAATCCTAACTCAAAACCCTAACCCCAACCCCAACCCAACCCTAAACCTAACACTAACTCTAACTCTAACCCACACATACCTTTAGCCCTACCCCCTACCCCTATTCCTAACCCTAACCCTAACCCCTAAACCCACACCTAACCCTAACCGCTAACCCTAACTCAAACCCTAGCCCTAACACTAAACCTAACCCTAACCCTAACACTAAACCCTATCCCTAAGCCTAACCTTAACCCAACCCTGACCCTAACCCTAACCCCAACCCCTAACACTAACCCTAAACCCCAAACCTAACCCTAACACTAACCTTAACCCTAAACCCTAACCCTAACCCTAAACCTAACACTAAACCTAACCCTAATCGTAAACCTAAACAGTAACCCTAACCCTAAACAAAAACCCTAACCCCAACCCTAACCCTTAACCTAACCCTAACACCAAAACTAACCCTAATCCTAACTCCAACCCTAACCCTAACCCCAACCCCAACCCTAACCCTAACCCCTAACCCTAACCCCAACCCCAAACCGAACCCGAACCCCAACACTAACCCCAACCACAATCCCAACCCTAACCCCAACCCCAACCCCAAACCTAACCCTAATCCTAACCCTAACAATAACCCTAACCCTAACCCTAACCCACACATACCTTTAACCCTACCCTACTCCTATTCCTCACCCTAACACTAACCCCTAAACCTACACCTAACCCTAACCCAAAACCCTTACTCAAACCCTAGCCGTAACATAAAACTAACCCTAACCATAACACTAAACCCTAACCCTAACCCTAACTACTAACCCTAACCGATAACACTAACCCGAACCATAACTTGCCTAACCCTAACCCTAACCCTAACCCCTAAACCTAACCCTAACCCCTAACCCTATTCCTAACTCTAACCCCTAACCCTATCCCTAACCCACACATAACTTTAACCGTAACCCTTCCCCTATCCCTAACCCTATCCGTAAACCCCAGCCCTAGCCCAAGCCTTAGACTTAGCCCTAACCATATCCCTAGCCCTAGCCCTAACCCTAAACTTAACTCTAACCCAATCCTAAACTTAACCCTAACTTTAAGCCTAATACTAAACCAAAACCCGGAACTCTAACACTAACCCTAAATGTAAACTATAACTCTAACCCTAACCCAAACCCAACCCTATCCAGAAACCCCAAACCCTAACTCCTAACCCTAACCCTAAACATTAAACCTAACCGTAAAACAACACCAACACTAACCCTAACCCCAACCACAACCACTAAACCAACCCCTCAACCTTAACCCTAACCCCTAATCCTAACACTAACCCTAACACTAACCACTAAACCTAACCCTGACCCTAAACATAAACCCTAAACCTAACCCTAACCCCTAACCCAACCTTAACTCTATCCCTAACCCTAACCCTAACATTAAACCCTAAACCTAACACTAACCCTAAAACCTACCCCTACACCTAGCCATAGCCCCAACTCTGGCACTATTTCTGAACCTAATCCCAGCCCTAGCCCTAACCCTAACACAACGCTAACCCTAAACCCAACCCCAACCCATACCCCAACCCCTATCCCTAATCCCTAACCCCAAATCTAACCCTAACCTTAACTCTGAACCCTAACCCTAACTCCATCCCCAAACCAAAACCCAAACCTAACTCTAACCCTAAACCATAAACCCTAACCTTATCCCTAACCGTAACCAAACCCCAACCCTATCACTAATTTCAACCCGTTCCCTACCCATACCCCTACCCCTAACCGATAACTCTAACCCTAACCCCTAACACTAACCATAACCTAAACCAAACCCCAACCCAAAATTCTAACCCTAACCCTAAACCTTGTCTAAGCCCTAGCCATAGCCCTAGCAATAGCCCCAGCAGTAACCCTATCTCTAGCCCTAACCCCAACCCTAACACTAACAGTAATTCTAACCCTAACAACAAACCAAACCCAACCATAGCACTAACCTTAACCCTGAGCCCAACCCATCCCCATACCACTACCACTAACCCTAATACTAACCCTAACCCCTAACCGTAACCCCAACCGTAACCCTACCCCTACACTTACGACCTAACCAAATCCAACCCCTAACCCCAACCCTAGACCTAGCCCCTACCCCAAACTTAACCCCTAACCCTACCTAATCCTAACCCTAAACCCCAACCCTAACCCTTATAAAAACCCTAAGAGTAACCCAAACCCTAATCCTAAAACTAACCTAAGCCTAACCCTAACCTTAATATTAACCCTAACACTAACCCTAACGCTAGCCCCAACCCTATCCCTAGCCTTGACCCTAACACCAACACTAATCCTAAATCCTAAAACCTAACACTAACCCAAACCATAACCCTAACCCCACAATAACTCTAAATCCTAAACCTAACCCTAACCCTAAACCTAACACTAACCCTAACACCCAAAACTAATCCTAACCAAAACCTTAACCCTAACCCTAACAACAACCCCAACCCTAACTCTAACCCCAACCCTACCTAACCCTAACCTTAACCCTAACCCCAACCCCAACCCCAACCCCAACCCCAACCCCAACACTAAACATAACCCTAACCCTAACCCCTAACCCCAATCTAATCCTAACCCTAACCCTAAAACTAACCCTAACCCCTTATTCTAACCCAAACCCTAACGCTAAACCTAACCCTAAACCCTGACACTGACTCTGACCTTGACCCTGTCCCTGATCCTGACCCTAACCCTAATCTTAACCCCAACCCCAACCCCAACCCCAACCCCAACCCCAACCCTATCCTCACCCCCAACCCCAACCCTAACCCCAACCCCCAATCTAATCCTAACCCTAACACTAACACTAAATCTAACCCCTAACTTTAACCCTAGCCCCAACCCTAAAGCTAATCCTAACCCTAAACCCTGACACTGACTCTGACCCTGACCCTGTCCCTGACCCTGACCCTAACCCTAACACTAACCCTAACCCTAAACCCTAACCCCAACCTAACCCCTAACCCTAACCCCAACCAAAACCCCTAAACCTAACCCTAACCCTCACCCTAACCCCAAATCTCTTCTAACCCCACACCTAATAGTAACGCTAACCCAAACCCTAACCCTAACCCTAAAACAAACCCTAACCCTAACCCTAACCCCTAACCCCAACCCCTAACCTTAACCCTAACCCTAACCCTAACCCTAAACCCTAACCCTAACCTAACCCCTAACCCTAACCCTAACCAAAACCCCTAAACCTAACCCTAACCCCTAACCCTAACCCCAAATCTCTTCTAACCCCACACCCAATAGTAACGCTAACAAAACCCCAACCCCAACCCTAAAAACAAACCCCTAACCCTAACCCTAACCCCTAACCCTAACCCCCAACCCCAACCCCTAACCCTAACCCCCAACCCCAAACCTAACCCTAACCCTAGCCCTAGCCGTAGCCCCAGCCCCAGCACCAGCTCTAGCCCCAACCCCAACTCTAACCCCAAACCCAACACTAACTATCACAGTAACCCAAATCCCAAACCTAACCCTAACCCTAACCAAACCCCAACACTAACCCCAACACTATTCTCAACCCCTAATCCTACCTTTATACCTACCCCTACCCCCAACCCTAGTCCTAGCTCTATCCCTAGACATAGCGCTAGCTTTAAACCCAAGCCGTAGCACTAGCCCCAAACCTAAAACTAACCCTAACCCAACCCTAACCCCAACCCTAACACTACCCTCAACCCCTAATCCTACCCCCTACCCCAAACCCCAACCCTAACTCTAACCCCAAACCCAACCCTATTCTAACCCCAACCCCAAATCTAAACCTTTCTAACCCTAACCCCAACAGTAACGTTAACCCCAACCCTTACCCTAGTCCCAACCCAAACCCTAACCATGAACCTACCCTAACCCTAAACCTAACCCTAACCCCTAAAACTAACCCCAACCCTAACCAAAACACTAACACTAACCCCAAACCTAAACCTAAATCTAAAATAAACTTAACCCTAACCCTAACCAATAACAATAACCCTAACCCTAAAGCCTAACCCTAATCCTAAACCTAAACACTAACCCTAACCCCAAACTTTGCCCTAGCCATAGCCCCAGCCTTAGAACTAGCCCTGTCCCTCAACCCAGCCCTATCCCTAACCATATCCTTATCCCTAACCCTAACCCTAGCCCAACCCTAACCCTAACTCTAACCCTAACCCTAGCAACAACACTAACTGTACCCTTCCCCCTACCCCTAACCCTAACCCTAACCCAAACCAACCCTAATCCTAACCCAACCCTAACCCTAACCCTAACCCTAACTGAAACCCCAACTCTAACACTAACCCTAACCCTAACCGTAAACCTAACCCTGTTCTAACCCTAATCCTAAATCTAAACTTCTTCTAACCTTAACCCTAACAGTAACACTAACCCTAAACCTAACCCCCAACCCCAATCTCAACCCCACCCTAACACTTAACATACCCCAACCCCAAACCTAACCCTAACCCCTGACCCTAACCCTATCCCTAGCTCTATCCCTAGCTCTAACGCCATCTCTAGACCTAACCCCTAACCCAACACTAACCACACCCTAACCCTAACACTAAGCCTAAACTCTTCCCCTACTGCTACCCCTACTTCTACACATAACCCCAACCCCTAAGCCCAACCCTAACCCTAGCCCTAAACATATCCCTAACCCTAACCCCAACCCCAAGCCTGAATCCTAAAACCTAACACTAAAGCTAACATTAACCCTAACCATAACCCTAACCCTAATTCCTAAACCTAACCCTAACCCTAACCCTAAACACTAACCCTAACCTTAACCTTAGCCCTAGCCGAAGCCCCTAGCCTTAGCACTAGCCCTTGCCCTATACCAGCCCTAGCCCTAACCATAACTCTAACCATAACCATAACCCTAAACCCTAACCCTAACCCTAAACCCTACACCCTAACCTTAACCCCAACCCAAACGCTAACCAAAACCTATCCCTAACACTAACCCTACACCCAAACCGTACCCCTACCCTTTACCCTACCTGTAACCCCTAACCCTAACACAACCCTAACCATAACCATAACCCTAACCCTATCCTTAAACCCAAAACCCTAACCCTAACCCTAACTCCAAACACTTACCCTAACCCTAATGCTAACACAACCCTAACCCTAATGCTAACCCTAACTGTAACCACCAATACTAACACTAACCCTAATCCTAACTCTAAACCCTAACCCTAACTGTAACCTTTTTCTAAATCTAACCCTAAACCTAAACCTCTTCTAACCCTTACCCTAACAGTAATGCTAACCCAAAACTTAACCCTAACCCCATCCACAACCCTAAACCTAACTCAACCCTAACCCTAACCCTAACCCTAACCCTAAACTCTATTCCTCACCCTAACCCTAACCCCTAACCCGAACCCTAACAATAACCCTAACCATAACCGCAAACCTAACCCTAACCCTAACTCCTAACACTAAGAGTAACCCTAACCCCTTACCCTAATCCTAACCCCAACCCCAAACCATAACTCTAAACCCCAACCCTAAAGCTAACCCTGCCCTATCCCTAACCCTAAACATAATGCTAAACCTTACCCTAACCCCTAGCCCCAGCTATAGCCCTAGCCCTAGCACTAGCCCTAGCCCCAACCCTAGCCATAGCCCCAACCCTAAGCCTCCAACCCCAAACCCTAACCCCCAACCCCAAACCTAACCCTAACACTACCCCAAAGCTAAAAACCCTAACCTAACCCTAACCCTAGCCCTAGCCTTACCACTTTCCCTAACCCTATCCCTAGCCCTAAACCTAAACCTAACCATAACCATAAACCCTAAACCTTAACCTTAATGCTAAACCTAACACTAACCCAACCCTAATACTAACCCTAAACCTAACTCCAACCCATACCCCTTCCCCCTACCCCTACCACTACCCCTACCCGTAATCTTAAACCCTAACCGTAACCCGAACCACTAACGCTAAACCTAACCCTAAATCTAAACCTCTTCTTGCCCAAAACTAACAGTAACGCTAACCCTAACCCCAACCCCAACCCCAACCTTAACCCCAACCGTGCCCCTAACTCCAAACCCAACCCTAACCCTAACCCCTAACTCTAGCCCCAGCCCCAGCCCTAGCTCTGATCCCAACCGTAACCCCAGCCCTAACCCTAAACCCCAATCCTAACCTTAACCTAGCCCCAGCCCCAACCCAAGCACCAGCCATAGACCTAACCCGATCCCTAGCCCTAATCCTAAACCTAACACTAACCCCAACCCTAAACACTAAACCCCTAACCCTAACCCCAACCCAACCCTAAAGATAACCGAAACCCAAACCCAAACCCCTACCCCTACCACTGCCTCTAACCCCTAACACTAACCTTAACCCTAACCCCAACATTAGCCTTAGCACTAGCCGTAGCCCCAACCCTATCCCTAGCTCCTAACCCTAAACCCAACCATAAACCCTAAACCCAAACCCCAACCCCTAACCCAAAGCTAACCCTAACCCTAACCCCAACCCTAACCCCAAGACATACACCTTCCCCTCCTACCCCTACCCCTACCCCTACCCGTAACCCTAACCCCTAATCCTAACCTCAACCCTAACCCTAACCCCTAACCCTAGCCCTAACCCCAGCCCCAACCCTATCCCTAGCCCTAACCCCTAACCCCAAACCCAATCCCAAACCCCAAAAGCTACCAGTAACCCTAACCCTACCCCCTAAACCCACACCAACCCTAAATCCTAAACCTAAACCTAACACTAACCCTAAACTCAAACCCTAACAATAGACCTAGCACCAGCCCATGCCCTAAAACCAACCCTAGCCCAAACACTAACCCTAAACCATAAACCCCAACCCTGAAAACTAGACCTAACCCTAAACCTCACACTAACACTAACCCCTAATCCCAAACATAACCCTAACCCCAACCCTAACCCAACCCCCAAACTCTAACACTAACATTAACCTCAACCACTAATCCTACCCTTACCCCTAACCCCCAACCCTAACCCTAGGTCTAGACCCATCCCCAGACATAGCCCTAGCTTTAAATCCCAGCCCCAGCACTAGCGGCAAACCTAAACCTAACCCTAACCCTAACCCTAACCCCTAACCCTAACACTACCCTCAACCCCTAATCCTACCATACCCCTACCCCTACCCCTATACCTAACCTCAACTCTAACCCTAACCCTACCCTAAACATAACCCTATTCCAACCCAAATCCTAAATTTAAACCTCTTCTAGCCTAACCCTAACAGAAACGCTAAAAACTAACCCTACCCCAGCTCCTAGCTGAAACCCTAAGCATGAACCAACCCTGTCCCTAACCCCTAACCCCAAACCCAACACTATCTGCAACCCTAACAAAAACACTAACACCAACCCTAAACCAAAACCCAAACCTAAATCTAATCTTAACTCTAACCTAATCAATAACACTAACACTAACCCTAAACCCTAACTCCTAACCCTCAACCCCAACCCTAAACACGAACCCCAAACCCAACTTTGCCCTAGCCGTAGCCCCAGCCCCAGCACTAGCGCCTGTCCCTAAACCTAGCGCTGTCCCCAAACCCTAGCCCTATCCCCAACCCTAGGTTAGGGCTAGGCTTTGGTTAGGGTTTTGGTTAGGGTTAGGGTTAGGAGTTAGGTTGGGGTTAGGTTAGGGTTAGGGATAGGGTTTAGGTTAGCCTTAGGGTTAGGGTTAGTGTTAGGGTTAGGTTAGGATCAGGGTAGGGTCAGGGATTAGGTTAGGTTAGCATTAGGTTAGCGTTAGCGTTAGGGATAGTGTTAGGGTTAGGGTTAGGCTTAGGGTTAGGGGTTTAGGTTAGTGTTAGGTTAGGGTTAGGGGTTAGGTTTGGGTTAGGGTTAGGGATTAGGTTAGGTTAGGGTTAGTGTTGGGTTGAGTTAGGTTGGGGTTGGGTTAGGTTGGGGTTGGGGTTAGGGTTGGGATTGAGGTTGGGTTTAGGTTGGGATTGTGGTTCTGGTTAGGTTGGGGTTGGGGTTAGGATAGGGTTGGGGTTAGGGTTGGGGTTAGGGTTGGGGTTAGGTTTGGGGTTAGGGTTAAGGTTAGGGTTAGGGTTAGGGGTTTAGGGTTAGGGTTGGGGTTAGGGTTAGGTTGGGGTTAGGGTTAGGGGTGGGGTTGAGGTTAGGGTTGGGGTTTGGTTAGAGTTAGGGTTGGGGTTAGGTTTAGGTTAGGGTTAGGGTTTGGTTTAGGTTAGGATTAGGGTTAGGGTTAGGGTTTGGTTTAGGTTAGGGTTAGGGTTGGGTTTGGGGTTAGGGTTAGGGTTAGGTTTGGTTTAGGGTTAGGGTTAGGGTTGGGTTTGGGGTTGGGTTAGGGTTAGAGTTAGGCTTAGGGCAAGGTTTAGGTTAGGTTTAGAGTAGGATTGTCGTGTGGGTTAGGTTTAGGGTTAAGGTTAGCGTTACTCTTAGGTTTATTGTTATAGAGGTTAATGTTTAGGGCTATGGTTAGAATAGGTTTAGAGCTAGGTGTAGGGGTAGGTTTAGGGGTTGTGGTTAGTGTTAGGGCAGGGTTAGTGTTAGGGTTGGGTTACGCTAAAGGTAAGGGTTAGTGTTTAGTGTTAGGGTTGGGGTTAGGTTTAGGGTTATGGTTGAGGCTTTAGGGATAGTGTAATTGTTATGGGTAGGGTTAGTGATGCAGGTAGGTTTAGGGGTTCTGGTTAGGGTTAGCGATAAGATTACGGTTGAGTTAGTGGTAGGGGTAGAGGTAGGTTTAGGGTTAGGTATAGACGAGTTAGCGTTAGGGTTAGGGGTTTTGGTTAGGGTAAGGGTTAGTGTTAGGGTTAGAGGTTAGGGGTTAGGGTTAGGATTAGGTGTTAGGGTTAGGGTTAGGATTAGATTTAGGTTATAGTTACGGTTAAGGTTAGGGTTAAGGGTTAGGGATAGTGTTAGGGTTAGGGTTAGCGTTAGTGTCAAGGTCAGGTTCAGGGTCAGAATCAGGGTCAGGTTTTAGGGTTAGGTTTAGCGTTATGGTTAGCGTTAGGGTTAGGATTAGCTTAGTGGTTGGTGTTAGAGTTAGGGTTAGGGTAAGGGTTAAGGGTTAGGTTAGTTTAGGGTTAGGGTTGGGGTTAGGGTTAGGGGTTGGGGTTAGGGTTGGTGTTGGAGTTAGGGTTAGGATAGGGTTAGGATTTAGGGTTATTGCAGGGTTGGGGTTAGGTTAGGTTAGTGTTAGGTTTTAGGTTTTAGGGCTAGGGTTAGGGTTAGGGTTAGGGGTTTTGGTTCAGGTCAGTGTTATGGTTGGGGGTTAGGTTTAGGGTTTGGGTTACGGTTTAGGATTACCGTTAGGGTTAGGGTAAGGGTTAGGATTAGGGTCAGGCTCAGGGTCAGGGTTTAGGGTTAGGGTTAGGTTAGGCCTACGTTTAGGTGATAGGGTTAGTGTTAGGTTAGGGTTAGGGGTTAGGTTAGGGCTGGGAATGGGTTAGGTTAGGGGTTAGGTTAGGGTTAGGGTTAGGGTTTATGGTTAGGGTTAGGGTTAGTGGTTAGGATTAGGTTAGTGTTATGGTTGGGGTCGGGTTAGTGTTAGGGTTAGGGTATGGGTTAGGGTTAGGGGTTAGGTTAGGGTTAGGGCTTATGGTTAGGGTTAGGCTAGTGGTTAGGATTCGGGTTAGTGTTACGGTTGGGGTAGAGGTTAGGGTTAGGGTTAGAGTTACCTCTTAGGTTTTGGGATAGAATAGGTTTAGGGTTAGGGGTTAGGTTTAGGGTTGGGTTAGGCTTAAGGTTGGAGTTGGTGTGAGGGTTAGGGTTGGGTTTGGGGTTAGGTTTAGTGTTAGGGTTAAGGTCAGGGTTAGGGTTAGGGTTAGGGTTTGGTTTAGGGTTAGGGTTAGGATAAGGTTTAGGGTTTGGTTTAGGGTTAGGTTAGGTTAGGTTTAGGGTTTGGGTTCGGTGTATGGTTAGGGTTAGGATTAGGGTTAGGGGTTTGGTTAAGGTTAGGGATAGGGTTAGGGTTAGGGTTAGGTTAGTGCTAGGGTTAGGGTTAAAAGTTAGGATTAGGGTTAGGTTAGAGCTAGGGTTAGGCTTAGGGTTTGGTTTATGGTTAGAGTTAATATTACGGTTAGGGTTAGGGTTAGTGTTTGGTTTAAGGTTAAGTTAGGGTTACCGGTTAGTGGTTTTGGTTAGGGTTAGTGTTAGTGTTAGGGTTATGGTTTAGGCTTAGATTTACGGTAAGTGTTAGTTTTAGGGTTAGGATTAGGGTTAGGTTCATGGTCACAGTCATGGTTTAGGGTTAGGGTTAGAGTTAGGATTAGTGTTAGAGTTAGGTTTAGCGTTAGGGTTAGGGGGTGAGGTTTACGGGTTAGGGTTAGTGTTAGGGTTAGGGTTAGGGTTTGGTTTAGGGTTAGGATTAAGGTTAGGGTTAGTGTTACTCTTGGGTTTTGGGTTAGAAGAGGTTCAGGTTTAGGGTTACTGTTAGGGTTAGGGGTTGGGGTTGGGGTTAGGGTTGGGGTGGAGTTAGGATTGGAATTGGGGTTGGGGGTAGTGTTGGGATTGTGGTTGTGGTTAGTTTTAGGGTTGGGGTTAGGGTTTAGGATTAGTGTTAGGGTTAGGGTTAGGTTTTAGGATTAGGGTTGGGGTTAGTGTTAGGGTTAGCTTTACGATTAGGGTTGGTTTTAGTGTTGAGGTTAGGTTTAGGTTCAATGTCACGGTCAGGGTTTGGGGTTAGGGTTAGCGTTAGGTTAGGGTTAGTGTTTGGTTTAGGGTTAGGGTTGGAGTTAGGGTTAGGTTACGGTTAGGGTTAGGTTTAGGTGTTAGGGGTTAGGGTTATTGTTAAGGTTAGTGTTGGGGTTGGGTAGAAAGTTAGGGTTTGTGTTAGGGTTAGGGGGTTTTGGTACTGTTAGGGTTAGGGTTAGAGTTTTGTTTAGGGTTAGTTTTAGGGTTATGGTTCCGGGCTAGGGATATGTTTAGAATTGGGGCTAGTGCTGGGGGCTCTCTATAGGGCAAGGGCTCGGATTAGGGTTAGTGATTAGTGTTATGGTTGAGGTTAGATTAAGTATAGGGATAGGGTTAGGGGTTAGGGTTAGGGTTGGGGTTAGGGTTAGGGTTAGGGTTGGTGTTAGTGTTAGGTTTAGCATTAGGGTTAGGGTTATGGTTGGTTTGGTTTAGGGTTGGGGTTAGGTTAGGCTTAGGTTTAGGGTTAGGGTTGAGGTTGGTTTAGGTTTAGGGTTAGGGGTTAGGGTTAGTGGTTTTGGTTGGGGTTATGGTTAGGTTTAGGGGCTACGGTTAGGGTTATGGTTACAGGTTTAAGGTTAGGTTTGGGGTTAGGGTTACAGTTTAGGATTAGGGATTGTGTTACGGTTAGGGTTTAGGGTTATCGTTACGGTTAGGGTTAGTTTTAGGGTTAGGGTTAGTGTTAGGTAATGGTCAGGGTCAGGGTTTAGGGTTAGGGTTAGCGTTAGGGTTAGGTTAGGGTTAGGGGTTAGGGTTATGGTCAGATTTAGTTTTGGGGTTGGGGTTAGGTTAGAGTTAGCATTACTCTTATGTTTTGGGTTAGAAGAGGTTTTGTTTTGGGGTTAGAGTTAGGGATAGGGGTTAGGATTAGTTTTTAGGTTAGGGTCAGGGTCTCGATCAGGGTTTAGGGTTAGGGTTAGCATTAGGGTTAGCATTAGCCTTGGGGTTAGTGTTAGGTTTGGGGTTAGGCTTAGGGTTAGATGTTAGGGATACTGTAAGGGTTAGGATTAGGGGTTAGATTTAGGGTTAGTGGTAAGGGTTAGGGTTAGGTTAGGGGTTAGGGTTTGGATTAGTGGTAAGTGGTAGGGTTAGGGTTAAGGGTTAGCATTAGGTTAGGGTTAGGCTTTAGGGTTAGGGTTAGGGTTAGTGATTAGGATTTGGTTTAGGTTAAGGTTGGGTTAGAGTTTAAGGTTAGGTTTAGGCGTTAGGGTTGGGGTAGGATTATGGTTGGTGTTAGGTTTAGTGTTAGGTAAGCGGTACACTTTGGTTTGGTTTAGAAGAGGTTTAGTGTTAGGGTTAACTTTAGGTTTAGGGTTTGGTTAAGGGTTAGGTTAGGTTTAGGGTTAGGATTTGGTTTATGGTTAGGGTTATTATTAGGGTTAGGGGTGTGGTTAGTGTTAGGGATTGGGTTAGCGCTTAGGGTTAGAGTTAGTGTTAGGATTTAGGGTCAGGGTTAGGGGGGTAGCTTTAGGGTGAGGGTTTAGGATTAGGGTTAGGTTTGGTGTTTGGGTTTAGAGTAAACTGTACGGTTAGGTTTAGTGTTAGGGTTAGGTTTAGGGTCAGGTCAGGGTCAGGGGTTTAGGGTTGGGGTTAGCGCTAGGGATAGTTTTTAGCATTTGGTTAGCGTTAGGGTAAGGATAGGGTTAGGATTAGGGGTTAGGGTTAGTGTTAGGTTAGGGTTTAGGAATAGGGTTAGGTTTAGTGTTTGGGGTTAGGGATAGGGTTAGGGTTAGGGTTGGGTTGAGGTTAGGGTTGGGGCTTGAGTTAGTACTGAGATTGGCGTTGGGTTTAGGGATGGTTTTGGGGGTTAGTGTTAGGGTTGGGATTGGTTTTAGGGTTAGGGATGGTGTTAGGATTAGGGTTAGGGGGTAAGTGTTAGGGTTAATGTAGTGTTAAGGTTGGGGTTAGAGTTAGGGATGGGGTTATTGTGGGGTTTAAGTCTAGGACTAGGTTTAGGATTTGGGTTTATGTGGGGTTGGGGGTTATGGTTAGGGTTAGTGTTAGGGTTTTGGGTTTTAGGGTTAGGATTAGGGTTTTGGATGAGTTAGTTGGGGGGGGGGTTAGGGTTTAGGGTTTGGCGTGATTTAGATTTAGCGTTATGGTTAGCTTTAGGTTAGTGTTAGGTTAGGGTTAGGGTTGGGTTTAGGTTGGGTTGGAGTTAGGTTAGCGTTATTCTTAGGTTTGGGGTTAGAAGAGGTTTAGCTTTAAGGTTAGGGTTAGGGTTGAGGTTAGTGTTAGTGTTAGGGGGTTAGGGTTGGGGTTGGGGGTTAGGTTTGGGATGGGATTAGGGTTGAGGGGGTTGGAGTTACTCTTAGGTTTTCAGTTAGAAGAGGGTTAGGTTTATGGTTAGGGTTAGGGGTTTTGGTTAGGGTTAGCGTTAGGGTTAGGGGTTAGGTTTAGGGTTTGAGTTAGGGTTTAGGGGTTAGCGTTAGGG
>CAKJTW010000857.1:0-14740 GCA_917880005.1 Nanger dama
CCCTCACCCTAACCCTAACCTTAAGCCTAACCCCAACCCCAACACTAACCCTAACCCAAACCTAACCCCAACCCCAACCCTAATCGCTAACACCAACCCCAATCCCAACCCTAACCTCGAACACAACCCCTAACCCACACCCCAGCCCTAACCCCAACGCTAACCCTGACACTAACCCCAACCCCTAAACCTGGGTCCCAACGCTAACCCTAATGCAAACCGTAACCCTAAAACCCCAATCCTGACCCCCGGGACCCCTGACCCCTGACCCTAACCCTAACCCTAAGACTAACACTAACTCTAACCCCTAACCCTAAACCCTAACACTAACACCAACCCTAACCCTAAATCTCTAACCCCAATCCTAACTCCTAACCCTAACGAAAACCCCTAACCCTAACTTTAACCCTAACTCCTGAACCCCAACTCTTTCTAACCCTAATCTTAAGAGTAATGCTAACCCTAACCCTAGCCCTAACCCTAACCCTCTAAACCAACCCAACCCTAACTCCTAACCCCAGGCCATAACCCTAACCTAATCCCTAACTCCTAACCCTAACACTAATCCTAACCCTTCCCCCCTAACCCTATCCCCAAACTTAACCTAACCCTAACCTAAACCCTAAACCAAACCCTAATCCTCGTCCTAACCCTAACCCCTCAACCCTAACCCTAACCCTAACCCTCACCCTAACCCTCATCCCTCACCCTAACCCTAACCTAAGCCTAACCCCAACCCTAACACTAACCCTAACCCTAAAACTCTAACCCTAAATCTAAGAGTAACGCTAACCCTAACCCTAAACCTTACGCTAACACCAACCTCTAACCCCTAACCCTAACTCTAACCTCAACCCTAAGCCATACCCCCTTCCCCTAACCCCCTCGTAACCATAACCCTAGCCCTAACCATAACCCTTGACTTACTGTATGCCCTAGCACTAACCCCAACCTAGTACTAACCCAAACCCTAAACGTAAACCTTTGCCCCTAACCCTAAATCCTGAATGCTAACCTAACCCATCCCCTAATATCATAACCTTAACACTATTCTAACCATAACCCTAAACCTAAACCTCTTCTAACCCTAACCCCAAGAATAAAGCCAACCATAACACTGTAACTTAACCCTAAACCCTATACACTAAACCCCTAACCCAACCCTAACACTCAACCCGAAACCATAACCCTGCCATACCCCCTTCCCTTATACCTACCCTGTGAACCCTAACCCCAAACCCCAAACCTAACCCTTGGGCCTAACCCTATCCCTAGCCCTAACCCTCACCCAATACCAACCCTAACCCTAACCCATCCATAACCCTAACCCCAACCTTAGCCCTAACCTTATCCCTAAACCCTAACCCTAACCCCTAACACAGCCATAACCCTAACCCCAACCTTAGCCCTAACCTTATCCTAACAATCCTAAACCCCATCCCAACCGTAACCTTATTCCTAAATGTAACCCCAAACCCCAAACCCCAACCCCTACCCCAACAGTAACGCTAACCCTAAACTTAACCCCCAACCCCCAACACAACCCCCAAAACCAACCCAACCCAAAACCATAACCCTGAACACTAACCCGAACCCTAAACTCTATTCCCTTACCCTAACCCTAACCCTAACCCTAACCATAACTGTCCTAACCATAACCACAAGCCTAACCTCAACTCTAACCCCAACCCCAAGTGCAATCCCAACCCTAACTTTAAACCTAACCCCAACCCCAAACACTAACCCTAAACCCCAACCTAAAGCTAACCCTGCCCCATCCCTAACCCTAAACCCCATGCTAACCCTCACCCAAACCTCAGCCCCCAGCCCCTAGACCCAGCCTAAGCGCTAACCCAGCTTTAGCCCTAACCCCAAGCCCAACCCAACCCTAAACTCAACCCCAACCCTAACTGGGACATGAACCCTAAACCTAAACCCAACTCTCACCCAACCCCAACACTAGCCCTAGCCCTACCTCTTGCCTTAACCTTATTCTAGCCCTAAACCCTAAACCTAACCATAATCATGAACCCTAAACCCTAACCATAATGCTAACACTAACACAAACCCTAACCTTAACCCCAACCCATACCCCTTCCCCTACTCCTACAAATAATCTTAACCCCTAACCCTAACCCAAACTCCTAACGCTAAACCTAACCCCAAACCTAAACCTCTTCTACCCTAACCTAACATGTAACGCTAACCCTAACCCCTAACCCCAATCCTAACCTCTAACACTAACCCTACCCCAACCCCCAAACCCAACCCCAACCCCTAACCCCAACTCTAGCCCTCAGCCCCCAGTCGTAGCTCTAATCCTAACCCCAACCCCCAACCCAACCCAAAACCTAATCCTAACCTTTACCCCAGCCCCAGCCCCTAGCCCTAACCCCATCCCTAGCCTTAATCCTAACCCTAACACCAAACCCGAACCTGAACCCCAACCCTAAACCAACCCTAAAAGATAATCCTAACCAAACACAAACCCTACCCTACCGCTGCCCCCAACCCCTAATACTAACCCTAACCCCAACACAATATGTTAGCCCTGCACCAGCCATAGCCGTAACCCTATCTAGGTCCCCCAACCTAACCCCAATCAGAAACCCTAAACCCAAACCCAACCCAACCCTAACCCAAAACTAAACCTAACCCCAACCCTGCCATGCATCTTTACCAACTACCTACCCCTACCCCACCCGTAACCCCAATCCCTAATCCCAACCCCAACCCCAGCCCAACCCTATCCCCAGCCCCAACCCCAACCTCCTAAACCCAATCCTAAAACCTAAAACCAACACCAAACCTAACCCCACCCCTAAATGTACACTAACCCCAAATCCTAAACCTAAACATAACACAAACCCAAAACACTAACCCTAACCTTAGCCCAGCGGTAGCCTCTAGCCCTAGCACCAGCCCCCTGCCCCAAACCAACCCTAGCCCCAACCTAATCTAAAAACATGAACCCCAACCCCAACCCTAAAACTTGCCCTAACCCCAAACCTAACACTAATACTAACACTAACCCAATCCTAAACCCACCAACCCCAACCCCAACCAACACCCCCAAACCTAACACCAACCCCCCTTCAACTCCTAATCCTACCCCACACCTAACCCCAACCCCCAACCCTAGTCTCTAGCTCCTTCCCCCAGACATATAGCCTCAGCTTTCAAACCCTAGCCCTAGCACTAGCCCCAAACCTAACCCTAACCCAATCCTAACCCCAAACCAACACCACCCTCAACCCCTAATCCCACCCCTGGACCCCTACCCCTAACCCCAAAATCCCCACTCCCAACACCAACCATAACCCTACCCTAACCCCAACCCTAACCCTAATCTAAACCTCTTCTAACCCTAAGCCTAACGTAAGGCTAACCCCAACCGCTACCCCAGCCCCAACCCCAACCCTAACCCCCCTAAACATACCCTAACCATAAACCTAACCCTAACCCCCAACCCTAACGCTAAGCCCAACCCCTAACCTACCAACACTAACACTAACACTAAACTTAACCCTAAATCTAAAACTAACTTTAACCCTAAACCTAACCCTAACCCCCAATGCTAACCCCACCCCTATACCCCAAACCCACCTTAACTTTAACCAACCCAAACACCAACCTAACCCTATCCCAACACTCAACCCCTATACCCAACCGGTACCAATACCCTTACCTTACCCATATTGTTTGCGTCTAAGACAACCCCCCTAACCACAACCCCTAACCCCTATCCCCAAACCCTAAACACTTATCATAACTCTAATTCTAAACACTTTACCCTAACCCTGACGTTAACACAACCCTAACCCTAATGTTAATCCTAACTGTAACGACCAATACTAACCCTAACCCTAATCCTAACTCTAAACCTAGCCCTAACCGTAACCTGATTCTAAACTTAACCCTAAACCTAAACCCTTCTAACCCTACCCTAACAGTAACGCTAATCCTAAACTTAACCCTAACCCCAACCACAACCCAAACTTAACCCAACCCAAACCATAACCCTAACACTAACCCCATTCTAAACTCCTATTCCTCACCCTAATCCTAACCCCTAACCCCAACCCTAACCTATAACTGTAACTGCACCCTAACCCTAACTCCCAACCCTAAGAATAACCCTAACCCCAACCTAATCCCACCCCAACCCTAAACCCCAACTCTAAACCCCAACCCTAAAGCTAATCCCTGCCCCAACCCTAACCCTAAACCTAATACTAACCCCTTACCTGAACCCTAGCCCTAGCCATAGCCCTACCCCTAGCACCTCAGCCTTAGCCCTATCCCTAGCCATAGCCTTAACCCTAAGCCTCCAACCCCTAACACTAACCCTTACCCTTACCCCAACCCTAGCCCTAGCTGTAGCCCCAGCCCCAGCACTCGCCCAGCTATAGCCCTAACCCCCAAGCAAGCCTCCAACCCTAACCTCAACCCCAACCCAATCCTAACTCCCTACCCTAAACCTAAACTTAACCCCTAACCCCAAACCTTAGCCCCAGCCCTACTCCTAGCCCCAACTCATCTCTAGCCCCAAACTTAAACCTAAGCACAACAATACACCCTAAACCCCAACCTTTATGCTAACCCCAAGACTAACATAACCCCAAGCCTAACCTCTAACCCTTACCTCCCAACCCCTAGCCTCAGCTGTAACCCTAGCCCCTAGCATTAGCCCTTGCCCTACAACTTCCAGCTCCTTAACCCAACTCTAAACCATAAATCTCTATTCCTATCCTTAACCCCTAACCCTAAAACTAGCCCTAACCCCAAGCCCAACACTAACCCTACCCCAGACCCAACCCCAACCCAACACTAACACTAACACTAACACTAACCTCATCCCTTATCCCACACCCTACCCCTAACCCCTAACCCCTAATCCTAACCCTAGTCCTAGCCCTAGCCCTAGACATAGCCATAGCTTTAAACCCCAGTCTTAGCGCTAGCCCCAAATCTAACCCCTAACCTTAACTCCTGTCCCAACCCCAACACCAACCTCAACCCCTAGTCCTACCCTCACTTCTACTACTCCTGCACCCCCTAACCCCAACTTAACCTCACCCCCTACCCCAAGCCCAACCCTACCCCATTCTAACCCCAACCCCAAATCTAAACCCCAACCCTAACTCTAACAGTAAAGCTAACCCTAATCCTTCCCCAGCCCCAACCAAACCCTAACCATGAACCTACCCTAACCCCAAACCTAACCTCTAACCCTGCAAACCAACCCCTACCCCACAAACCTAAACCCAACCCTAAACTAATTTTAACCCTAACCCTAACCAACACTAATCCTAACACTTAACCACCAACCCTAATCCCTAACCTTAACCCTAAACTAACCCTAGCTGTAGCATTAACTCCAAACTATATCCCTTAAACCCCAAACCCTAACCCTAACCCTAACCATACCCCTAACCCTAAACCTAACCCCAACCCTAACACTCAACACTAACCCAAGCCCTAACCTAAACCCTAAACCTAAAAACTCAACCACAACCCCAACCCTAAGCCTAAACCCTAACCCCAACCCCAACCCCTTATCCCTATCCCAACACTAAACCCAACCCGAAACCTAAACACTAACCTTAAACCTAATCCAACCTTAAACCCCAAACCTAAACCTAATCCGTAACCCCAAACTGCAACTCAACTAGCAAACTAACCCCAAACCTAACCCGAACCCGAACCCGAACTCCAACTATAACCCTAACACTAAACCTAACCAGAAGTCCTAACCTAATCCCAACATCTAACCGTAACCCGAACCTAACTCTAACCCTAACCTCAGCATTAGCACCATTCAAGCTCTAACCCTATCCCTAGCCCTAAACCCCAACCCCAACCATAACCCTAAACCCTAAATATTAACCTTAACCCTAAAAACACCAACCTAACCCTAACCCCAACCCCTAGCCATACCGTTCTAAAACCTAACACATAATTTAAACTTAACCCTAACCCTAACACGAACCCCAACCCTAAACCTAACCCTAACCCCAAACCCAAAAACCAAACCCTAACCCTAAACCCTAACCCGAACCCTAACCCTAACCCTAACCCTAACACGAACCCCAACATGAACCTCAACCCCAACATTAACCCTAACACTAACACTAACCCTAAACTAACCCTAACACGAACCCTAACCCTAACACTAACAACTAAACTAACCTTAACACGAATCCTAACCCCAATGTAACCCAACACTAACCTTAACCCCAACCCCAATGCTAACTTCAACCCCAATCCTAACCCTATCCCTAACCCGAACCTCTCCCTAACCCCAAACCTGACCCCTAAACCCAACCACAATCTCAACCCTAACCCCAACCCCAAGTCCCAACCCTAAAACCTCAACCTCAACCCAACCCCAACACCAACCTTAGCCCAAAACCCAACCCTAAAGCCCAACCCTAACCCCATTCCCAACACTAAACCTAACCCCTAACCCTAAACCTAACATTAACCTCAATGCTAATGGTAACCCTGAAACAAACCCTAACCAAAACACTGACCCTGACCCCAACCCTGACCCTAAACCTTAAACCCAACAACAAACAGTAACCCTAACCCCAACGCTAACCCTAAACACTAACACCAACACCCAAACCTAAACCAAAACCCTAACAAAAACTCAACCCAATCCTTTAACCCTAACCTTAACCTTAACCCTAATCCCAACCATACCACTAATTAAACCCCAAGAGTAAACTGTAACCCCAACACCAACCCTAACCCTACACCAAACCCAAACCCTAATCATAACCCTGAACCAAACAGTAACCCCAAGCCTAAACCCTAACAATAATTCAACCCTAACCCTAAACTGTAAGAATAAACCCTTTAAACCCTAACCCCAAAGTAACGCTAACCCTAAACCCAAGAGTAACAACCCTAAACCAACACAACCAAACTCAACCCCTAACCCCCAACCTAACACTAACCCCAAGAGTAGCCCTAACCCTATTTCTAACCCTAAACTCTTTCTAACACTAAACCTAAAGTTTAAATAAATTTTAATTTTATATTTAATTAAATTTATATTTTAATTTTAAATTTAAATTTTAACCCCTGAACCTTAAACCTCTACCTTAAACTAAGAGTAACCCTAACCCTAAATTTAAACCCACCCTAATCCTAAACCAAACCCTAAACCTAACCCTAACCCCAACACCAACACCAACCCTTAACCCCAACCCCAACCCTAATTTAACCCCAAACCCAAACCCAATTAAATTAATCCCAAACCTAACTAACCCTAACCCTAACCCCTAAACCCTAACCAAGTCTCAACCCTAATTAAATTCCTAAACCAAACCCTTAACCCCAATTTTAACCTAAACCTAACCCTGACTCCCTAACTATAAAACTAACCCTGAAACTAAATCCTAACCCTAACCCTAACCCTAACCCTAACCCAAAACCAAACACCAACACCTAATTAAACCTAACCCTAACCCCCAACTCCCTAACCCCTTAACCCTAACCCTCAACCTAAGACCTTCCTAACCCCAAACCATGACCCAAAAACCCAAAACCTAAACCTAAACCCCAACCCTAACCCCAACCCCAAATCTCTAACCCAACCCCAAGAGCAACCCACGCCAAACCTAACCCCAAACCTATCCCATAAACCCCGACACCAATCCTGACCCCGACCATAACCCCTACCCCCAACCTTAAACCCTAACACTAACCCTAACCCATAAACCCCCAAACCTAACCCAAAACCTAACACCTCAAACGTAACAGTAACCCCTAAAACTAAACACTAAAGCTAACCCCAAACCAACCCTAAAACTAACCCTAACCCTAACACCAATCTAACCCAACCTAACCCCAGCCCTAACCCCAACCCCATCCCAACCCCAACCCAACCTCCCAACCCTAAACCTAACCCTAACCCTAACCACAACAACCTAACCTTAACTGTAACCAAATCCCTAACCCTAACACTAATCTCTTAACACTATCCCTAACCCTAACCCAACCCCAAACCGACAACCTAATCCCAACCCCAACCCCAACCCTAAACAACACCAACCATAACACTAAACCATACCGTAACCCTAAATCCCAGAGCTAACATCAACCCTAGTCCTATCAGTCCTAGCCCGAACCATAGCATTGGCCCTAACGCTAAACTAACCCTAACACCAACCATAACTCTAACTAAACCCAACACTAACTCTAACCCCAACCCCTAACAAAAATTTTCAACCCAAACCATAACACTCAACCTAACCCTGACCCAAACCCATCCCCTAACCACTACCCCAACCCAAACCCAACCACAATCCCAAACGTAACCCCAACCCAAATCCCAACACTCACACCACTACCTCAACCCAACCCCAACCCAACCCCAACTCCTAACCCCAACCTCAATGATAGCCCCTAACCATAACCCTAACCCCTAACCCCTAACCCTAATCCCAACACTAAACCTAAACCTTAACCCTAAACCTAACCCAACTTAACTTAAATCCTAACCCCAATCCAAACTCCTAAACCCCAAACCCAAACTCAATCCTAACCTCAACCCAAACCCTAACCTCAAACCTAACACCAACCCAACCCTAAACCTAACCCGATAACCCCAAACCTAACCCCAACACCAACCCAAACCCTAACCCAAAACCAAACACCAACCCTAACCCTAACCCTAAACCAAACCCCAACCCCAAACCCGCAAACCCTAAACCTAACCCAACGCTAAACCTAACCCAAGCCTAACCTCAACCAAACCTAACCCCAACTTTCAAACCTAACCCAAACCCTAACCCTAACCTGAACCCAACACCCAACCCTAACACCAACCCTAACCCTAACCCTAACCCCAAACCCATAACCCTAAACCTAACCCCAACCCCAACCCCAACCCCCTAAACCAAACCCTAAACCTAACCCAACCCCAACCCTATCTTTTAACCCTAACCCTAAACCAACCTTCTAACCCCAATCTTAAGAGTAACGCTAAACCCAAGCCCCAACCCTAACCCTAAACCCAAACCTGACCTAACCTAACCCAACCCTAGGCCATAACCCTAACCATAACACTAACCCTAACCCTAACCCAAACACTAACCTTTAACCTAACCCTTCAACCTTAACCCTAACCCTAACCCAAACCCCAACCCTAAACTTAACCCATCCCTAACCTAACCTCACCCTAACCTTAACCCAAACCCAACCCTAAACCTACTCAACCCTAACGGTAACCCCAATCTCACCCAACCCTAACCCTAACCAAAGTCAACCCAAGCACTAACCCTAGCCCCAGCCCTAGAACAACCCTAGCAAAAGAGTATAACTAACCCCAACCCCAAATCACGCTAACACCAACCCAACCCTAACCCCAATCCAAACCCAACCCTAACACTACCCCAACCCCTAACTTTAACCCTACACCCTAAACCCTAATTCCAACCCTAACCTTAAACCCAACCATAACCATAACCTTAACTAAAACTAAAGTCCAAGCCCCAACCCCTATCCTAGCCCCAACCCCAACACTAACACTAACCATAACTTAACCCCAACAAAAACCTAACCCAACCATAGAAACTAAACTTAACCCTGACCCCAACCCATCCCCATACAACTAACCCCTAACCCCAGATTTAAACCTAAACCCCAACACTAAACCCTAATCCTAACCTCACAACCAACTTACACCTAAACCTAACCCAACCTCACCCTAAGCCTAACCCAACCCTAAACCCCAACCCAACTCTTAACCCCTAACCCTAAACCTAATCCTAACCCTATCCCTAACACCAACCCTAACCCAGACCTAAAGAGTAACCCTAACCCAATTCCCAATACTAAACTGCAATCAACTCAACCCTAATATTAACTCAATACTAACCCTAACTATAACCCCTAACCTCATCTCAGCTCAACACTAACCCCAATACTCAATCCTAGACCAAACCTAACATCAACCCTAACCATAACCCTAAACCTAAATAACCTGCAAATCCCAACTCCTAACCCCTGACCCTAACTCAACCCCAACCCTAACCCTAACCCCAACCCTAACCCCCAACCCCCAAACACCAACCCTAACCCTAACCCAATCCTAACTCTTAAACTTAACCTAAGCTTGTGTACCCAATTTTAATCTTAACTCAAATAAAATTTGCAATTCCAATTCAAAATACTTCCACCCCACCCCCACCTTAAATCTAACTTTGTAATTCCTAACTTAACAGTATCACACCCAATTCCTAACTCCTAATTTTAACTAAAAGTTTATAATCTTAACTTAATTCCTAAACTTTCTATCCCTAACTCTAAGAGTAAAGCACCTTGGTCTCTAATCTCTAACTTAATTTCCAATCTAATTCCTAATCTCTAATTCAACTTTAAACTTAACTTCTACTTCCTAACCTTGTACTTTAACACTTCTAGTCCTAACCCCAACACTAACCCCAACCATAAACCCTAAACTTATCCCCAAACCTAACAACAAACTTAATAGTAGTGCCAACTCAACCCCAAACCAAAACCCCAACACCAACCCCACCCCACCCTAACCTAGCCCCAGGCCCAAACCCAACCCCAGCACTAACCCCAACCATAACCCAACCCATAAACTCTAAAACCCAACCCTAACCCTAACTCCACCCAAACCCCTGATCCTAACACTCACATCAACCCCAACTTTAACCCCAAACCCCAACCCCACCCTAAAACACTTTACCTTAAACCTAAACCATAACCATAACCCTAACCCTGTAGCTCAGTCTCAGCTCAAACCCTCATTCCTAGCCCCAAACGTAAACCTAACACCAACCTCCCACCCTAACCCTCCTAACAAAACCTAACCCAACCATAGCATCAACTCAACCCTGACCCCAACCCATCCTACAAAACTACACCTAACCCTACTACTAACACTTTACTCCCCAACGGTAACCCTAATACAACCCTACCACTACACTTACACCCAACTCAACCCAACCCTAACCCTAAGCCAATCCATAGCCCTCAACCTACCCTAACCTTAACCCTAACCCCACCCCAACCCCAACCCCTCAACCCAACCCCAACCCTTAACTTTCAACCTTAAACCTAAGAGCAACGCTAACCCTAACCCCTAACTCAAACCGAACCCTAACCTAATTCCTAACCTAAGTCTAAGCCTAACTCAACACTAACTCCTAACCCTTGCCTAACTGTAACCCTAAACTTTTCACTATAATCCTAAGAATAACGTTAACCCTGAATCAAAAACCCCAACCCCAACCCAAACCCTAACCCTAACCCTAACCCTAACTCAACAAAACCCTTCAACCCCTAACCCTAAACCCTAACCTTAAACCTTCCTACCCTAACCCCATCGCTAACCCTAACTCAACTCCTACTACAAACCAAAACCCCTAACCCCTAATCCTTTAACCCCTAACCCCCAACCCCAACTCTCTAACCCTAACCCTAATCCTAACCCTAACCCTAACCTTAACCCCAACCCCAACCCTAACCCAATACACACCTTAACCCCACCCCCACCCTTCCCCTAACCCCATGTCCCAACCAAACCTAACCCCTACCCTACCCCTAACCCTAACCCTAACCCAACCCCACCTCACCCCTAACTAACACTAAACTCACCCAACCCTAATCCCAACCTCAGTCCCTGGGCCCAGCCCCTAACCCTCAGCCTCAGCTCTAGACTCCAAATCCCAGTACTATCCCAACCATAACCTACTCCAAATCCCAACTCCCAACCATAACCTAACCCCTAAAACCTCATCCGCAACCCTGACCCTAACCCCTACCCAACCCCTAACACTAACCCCAACCCCCAACCCTATTCCTAACCCTGTACCCCAACTGCAAACCCTAACCCAGCCCCTAATTGAGCCCCTGACCTAGCTTCAACCTATCCCAGCTCCTAACACTAAACCTTACACTAACCCTAACCCAAACGCTAAACCTTAACCATAACACAATCTCTACCCCTGATTCCTAATCCAACTAATACTTACTCTACTCTACCACCCCCTATCCCTAACCCTAACACTTACCATAAACCTAACACCTAACCTTAACTCAAACCCTAACCCTAACTTAAAACTTTAGACGACCCCCATCCTAACTCTAACCCTAAATCCAAACCTAACCCATAACCCCAACCCTAACACTAACCATAATCCTTAGACCCTAATCTTAACCTAACCCGCCCCAACTCAACCCCTAAACCTTCTACTACCCATCTACCACCCTTGCCCCTTAGCTCAACACAACCCTTCAACCCTAACACTAATCTAACCTAATCTCCACTACTGGCTATCTTACACCTAATCTAACACTTAACCCTAACATTAAACCCAACTTTATCCCTTAAACCTAAACCCTAATCCTAATCCTAACTCTAACATTAAATCTAACCCCAACACTAATACTTGGAACCTAATCCTAACCCTATCCCTAAACCTAACATTAAAACATAACCCTAACCTTACTTTAACCCTACCCTATACCTAAACCTAAATCTCTGGGGATTAATCTCAACTGAGAAATTGCAAATATTTAAACTTTAACCTAATCCACCGCAACCCTTACTTCTAATCTCTGTCCCACCCTAACTATACCTTAGTCTCAGCCCAATCTCTTGTCCCTAGCCCTAACCATATCCCTAGCTTAGGCTTAACCCTTAACATAATGCACCCAACGCAAACCCAACCCTAACCCTAAAACTTAAACCTGAAAACTAACATCTAACCCCAACGAGCTATAATTTAAACTTAACCAACTCAACCCATCCTGAATCTACTCCTAACCCTAACTCCTAACTTAAACATTAAACATAACCTCAAACACACCAATACTAACTCCTATATCCTAACTACCATAACCCTAAATCTACCACTAAACTCACTTAACCCCTAATCCTAATACTAACCCTAACCATAAATCCTAACCTGACCCAATCCAAACCCCCAACCTAACCCTATCCACCTAACCCTAAACCCAAACTAATCCAAACCCAACTCTTCCCAAACCCCAACCCTAACATTGTCCCAAACCTAACACTAACCCTAGGCCCAACCCCACACCTAGCTTTAGTCCTACTTCTGGCACTATTTCTGAACCTAATCTCAGTCCCAGCCCTCAACCCTTAACACAATGCAGCACCTAACATAACCCCAACCCATACTTTTCCCTATCCTTTGGCCCCAACCCCCTTAACCCAACCTTAACCTAACTTCTAAAACCCCTAACCCCTAACTCCATCCCTAACCCTAAACCCAATCCTAACCCCTAACCCAAACCAAAACCCTAACCCTAACCATAACCGTAACCAAACCCCAAACCTAACACTAACTTCTAACCCATCCCTACCCACCCCCTACCACTAACTGACCTAACTCTAACCCCAAACCCAACACTGTCCCCTAACACTAACCATAACCCTAAAAACATACCCCTGTCCCAAAACTCTAACCCCAACCCTAACCCTCAGTTCAACCCCCAGCCATAGCCACAGCACAGCCCCAGCCCAATCTCATCTCTAGCCCTCACCCTAACCCTAACACTAATCCCACTCTAACCCAACAAAACCTAACCCAACCATAGCACTAACCCTAACCCTGACCAAACCCATCCCCACCACCACCCTAACCCAATACTAACCCCAACACCCAACCGCAACCTGTAGCCCCAACTCCTATCCCTACTTCACACCTAACCCTAACCCAACCTTAACTTCCAACCACAACTTCAGTCCCCAGCCTCACCACAACCTTAACCCCAACCCCTAACTCCAAATCCCAAGAGTAAAACTAATCCTCAATCCTAACCCCAACCCTAACCCCCAAACCCAACCCAACCTTGGAACTTGCACACCAACCCTAAACCTAATTCCAAGCTCAACCCCCAACCTGCAACCCCAACTCCAACTCCTAACTCCTAACGCTAACTCTGGACACTAACTCAACTCCTAATCCTAACTCAATCTGGGAAATCAGAACCCTAAACCTAATCGACCTGACCTGACCCCACCCAACCCTAACCCTACCCTAAGACGAACTCCTAACCCTAACCTAACCCCAAACCCTAACACTAAACACTAACCCTAACCCTAACCCGAATCCTAACCCTAACTCCTAATGAAAACCCCTAACCTTAACTTAACCCCAACCCCAACCCCAACCTCTTTCAATCCTAATGTCAAGAGTAACGCCAATCCTAATCTCAGCTTCTCCAACTCCTAACCCTAACCCTAAACCAAACCCTAACCCTAATCCTAACCTAATCCCAACCCCTAACCCTAACACTGTCTCTAACCCTCCCCAACCTCAACCTGAACCCCAATGCTAAACCTAACCCTAAATCTAAACCTTCACCCTAACCTAACAGTAACGTTAACCCCAACCCCAACCCCAATCCCAACCCCTAACCGTAACCCTACCCCAATCTCAAAAACAACCCCTAACCCCAACCTCAACTCTAGCCGTAGCCCTAGTCCTGCTCTAATCCTAAACCTAACCCCAACCCCAACCCTAAACCCTAATCCTAACCTTTACCCTACCCTCAGCTCCTAGCTCCCAACCCGAGCCCCTAGCCCCAGCCCTAACCCTATCCCTAGCCTTAATCCCAACCCCAACCCCGAAAGCCAAACCCTAACCCCTAACCCCTAACCCTAACCCAAACCCAAACCTAACCCCAACCCCAAGCCATGCATCTTTCCCTACTCCTACCCTTACCC
>CAKJTW010000858.1:0-10000 GCA_917880005.1 Nanger dama
AGAAGGTGCGCCTGGGTCCAGTCCCTCAGGTTCTTTCCATCTGAGGTATTTTCCACGTCACACTCCTGAGGTACGCCCGCCAGCCGGAGTCGTGTAGGTTGACTGGGGGAGGTCACTCAGCTGGCCGGCGCTGCCTCGTGTGATCCCCGTGCGTTCCGGTTGCCCCAGGTATCTCCTGGCACACATGTTTTTTTTTTAACAAAGTCCCAATGGGTCTCAAGACGTAAATGGACTGGAGCCTGCTTCTTCAGGTTGCTGCGGAAGGCGTGCTCGACCCTACTGCCTGCGCGTGCCATCGAACACGACTTTTCCTCACCCTTCCTCAACTGTCTGAATCCTGGTCAGGAGGTGGGTGCCCTGTCTAGGATGCTCTGTGCCCTGGCGTGGTCCCTGGTCTGGCCTGTTCGTCTTGTTGGATGTGCCTCGCTGGCGGTTCTTCTTTTTATTTTTGCACATCAAATCCATATCCCTGTTCAGAGACTGGGACGGTCCGGTACCCCTGCCTGTGTGGACGAATCAGGGAGGCTGTCCCCAACCAGTTCCCTCTCTCTTGGCGTCTGCGCCCTCACTTTTGCCACCACACGCCCCCTTCTCCCTTCTCCTATCCTCCTGGTCAAGTAGATGACACCCCCCCAATGGGAGCTCCAGGCCTGGTGTTTATGAGGCAGCGTTGGGGACAGGTGGCCAGGCCAAGATTCCAGGGTCCGTCCCTGTGAGTCATAGATGGGCCCTCCTGTCGGCTGCTGTCATTTTGTCGCCCTTAATGGGCCTTTTTTGCCATGAGGTACGTGCTGACATGGTCTCCTTTGGTCCCCACTGGTTACTTCTCAGCTGTGCTCTCAGCACTGTACGGAGAGCTTCCCACACTTCCTATGGCACAGTGAGCTACCATTTCTTTATTTTGTGTAGAGAAAATTCAGCAAGCTTCCTGAGTGATATTACTAGGTATTGGCCAATTGCATCCAATGTTAGGATTGTATTGCTTTAAACTCATTTTCTTTATTTTGGGGTGTGCTGTGTCTTCATTGCTGTGTAACCTGTTGTCTCTGTGGAAGAGAGAGGGCCACTCTATGGTCTTGTGTCTGGTCTTCTCATTGCTGTGGTTCCTCTTCAGGAGCATGGGCTCTGGGGCATGTGGACTTCAGTGGCTGCTGTGTGTGGGTTCAATACTCGCAGTGTTAAATTGTCTGACACCTTGATCCACTCTCCTCTTCCTCCCTTCATCCACCTCATGCTCCCAAGACACATTGGTGAAGTGGCCCTCAGAAGGCAGAAGGTCAGACCTGGAACACCAATAAGCTCCCTGGGGCTGAGTGGGCAGGGGAAATGCTAGCCACATTCCTCTCTTACCCTCCAAGGCCTCAAATGTTCCTCCTGTCACCAGTGATCCTTTTGAAGTAAGAACCCCCTTAACCATCCTTCAGGGCTGCTGACCTTTCACAACTCAACTTCTCCTCCCTTGCTCCCTTCTACATCCTATGTAATTTCTCAGGGTTACCTCCATCTGCTCGAGTGTTTTGGTCCTCCACTAGCATCTGGTAAATGTCACAGTTGTGGAGTCTGTCCTTTCGTCTACCACTTGCCTACAAGCAAATGCAAAGGAAAACTGCAGAACAAGGATAGAAAAAGACTAAAAATGCCTACCTCAAAAGACAAAATTAGCCATCATATAATGATAAAAAGATAAAAATAGGATATAGCCCTTATTAATATATGTGCATCCAATAAGGAGCATTGAAAGATATAAGGAAATACTAGTGATCATAAGGGAAGAAATTAATAATAATAGAAATAATAAAGATGAAATTTAATACCCATCTAAAATTAATGGAGGGATCTTTCAGGCAGAAAATCAATAAGGCAATGGTGATCTTAACTGATATATTGGATCACTTGAACTTAATCAGTAACTACAGGACATTACCTGCAAAATGGTAGAATGCACTTTCTTTTCAATTGCACATGAAACATTCTCCAAGATGTTATTCTAGTTCACAAAACAAGCCTCAACAAACTTAATAAGAAAGAAATTATATCAAGAATTGTTTTCCAACTGCAATGGTATGAAACCAGACATCAAATACAGAAATAAAATTAGGGAAAAAATAAATACCTGGATAATGAAGATGTTACTAAAACAAAGAAATGTGTCAGTGAGGAAATGAAGAAATTATATATATGTTAAAGCAGATGAGAATGAAAGCACATCATTCCAAAATCTTTGTAATGACTGCAGCAAAAGAAATTTAAAGAAGAGAGATACCTGAAAAAGCCAAAACCTCTCAAAAACAACATACTGTTAACTAAAATATTTAGAAAAACAAGTCTATGATCGGGAGAACCTAGAACGAAGAAAATAATAAATCTGAGAGGGAATAAATAAAATTGAGAAAAAATATAATAAAGAGATCCATAATACCAAGAAATGATGGAGTCCAGCCCTGGTGGATCCAGGGTAATTTGAAGATGGGGACGTTCCTGGATATTCATTGGAAGGACTAATGCTGAAACTCTAATACTTTGACCACCTGATGTGATTTCTTTAGGGTTGACTGAACTGAATAGAAACATTTATAAATTATTTTATCTTTTAAAAATTTCTATGCCAGGAGCCAGTGTGAGGAACTCCACCCTTGGCAAAGGTCATGAGGAAGGAGGCTTAAGCATACTCAAAGACGTGATCCAAGCCTCAGGAAACCCCCTGTTCCCGAGCATCTACCCCCAAAACCAGAGTCTACCCACTTTACTGTTTCATGCTCTCACCTACACCTCTGACTTTATGGGGGCTGTTCCCCACTGGTTCTCTCGGAGAAGGAGTAAACGTGCAGCTTCAACTCAATAAAAATTCCTGGGTGTGACAAGAATGTTTCAACTTACAAACTCCTCTGAAGGTTATCTGGCCTGCCTGAGCAGGTTCGTCAGGCCACATGTGATTATTTACAGCCTCCCAACGGAGAGAGGCACGAGATGTTTTAGACTTACTAAAGGCAAATTCTTTTGGGAGGTTAGAGATTATTAGTATAGTATGTTGGTTAGGAATTACATTGCTGAAGGGTTTTTCATTTGTTGTACCAATAATTGCTGCTAAATCATTGCCCAGGGTGTGACAAGGGTTTCTCCAGTCAAACCTCTACGCTGGCAAACTAGCTTGTGTGACAGGATTATCCATACTCCTGCCAGTACACACATGATTGTTTACTACCTCTCAACCATAAACAGCACAGAGAGTTTGGAGTATTTTGAGAGTCTTAATTAGCATAAGGCCTTTTTCATTGTTCAGTCAATGACTGCAACCAGGCCTCCATATCCTTAGGCACATGGGAATATATTAATCAATGTATTTGGAATATAGAAAAGGAAATAGAGTAGTTTTTAAGTTGAGCAATACTAGACTTTTTCAGTGAATAAGTTTTCTCTTTTGTTATAGATCACTGTACTTTGTTATAAATCATTGTGTCCTTGCTATGTAAAAATGTAACTTTATCACTATCTTAAGAATAAATAGATCTTAAAGGGAACATAGGTGAAGGGTTTTCATTTGTTGGGCTGATGTTTGCTGCCAAATCTCCATATTCCCTGCTCTTATAATGAATATAACTAGCATATAGGAGAAATAGGGATTAATCTTTAAGATTAATTATGATAATCTTGGGTTAAATAAATTCCTTTCTTGATTGTAACTCACTACACCCCCATCTTATAGGAATGCAATTTTATTTGGAGTGTGGTGCCTGGTTTAAGAAAAACAGCTTTTGAAAAAAACAAGTTTTTTGGTTATCAGAAAGAAAGGATCATAAAATGTCAGCAGGCCTCATGGCCAGAAGATGATGAAAACCCCTAAGACCTTTTTTAAAGGTAAAGTACCTGATTTTGATAAAGGTCAGGACTGCTGACCCCAGTGTGACTCTGTATTCATTCCTATGTGTAACAAAAGGTATATAAGCAAACTTAAAAAATTCAGATCAGTTTCTAGAAAGACTGATTCCTCCATGTCATTTCTTTCTTGCTCCCCATTTTTCTGGCTGAATTCCCATATAGAATGTGGGTACTCACCAAGCCTGCTAATTCTGCCTGGGCTTCTAAGATCAGACCAGGGAGGCCCTCAGTGCCTCCTCTCCTTCAGGAGAATGGAAAGATGCCTGTGGCCTACATAGGTGGTGGTTGGTATTCCATGTAAACCAAGTTATTCAGCATCTTTTTCTCCACTATATTTCCTACTACACTATCCGTTTCTAATCTCTATATATCTGTAATTAAATAAGTTTGTGAGGATTGAAGAATTGACTCATATGAAAAGATCCTGATGGTAGGGAAAATTTAAGGAGGAAGGAGAAGGGGATGACAGAGGATGAGATGGTTGGATGACATCACTGACTCAATGGACATGAGTTTGAGTAAACTCTTAGAGTTGGTGATGGATAGGCAGGCCCAGCATGCAGCAGTCCATGGGGTTGCAAATAATCAGATATGACTGAGTGACGTAACTTCACCTGGCTTGACAGTGAATTAATCTATTAAAAAAAAGTTAAGAATAACAGAAAAGAGAAAAATGCAGTCTGTTCAGTGATGGTTCTAGGAAAACAGGATAGCGCCTTGTGAAACAGTGAGATTAGAACATTGTCTTACACCACACACACAAAACAACTTTAAGTAGTAAAATCCTTACTGAGTTATACTATTAGTTAAAGGAAAAAAAAAACACCCAAGAGCAAACAAATGAGAAAATTAAATTCAAAACCTTTTTGTAACTCAGGAAACCACAGATAAAACAAAAGACATCCTGTAGAATAAGAAAGAATATTTGCAAATGATACAATTGGTAAAAATCTTTCGGTGCAGGAGATGCATGTTTGATCCTTGGTCTTGGAAAATCTCCTGAAGGAGGAAATGATAATCCCTCCAGTATTCTTCCCTAGGAAAATCTCACAGACAGAATAGCCTGGCAGACCACAATCCTGGTGGTCGCAAAATGTCAGACACAACTGAGTGACTGAGCACGCACACATGACTAACAAGAAGTTAATATTTTAAATAAATAGCTCAACCATATCAGTATAAAAAATTCAATAAGTTAATAAAGACTACTAGTTCAAAAATGGAGAAAGATCTGAAAAGACATTGCTTTAAAGAAGATATACCAATGGTTTGAGTGTCTGTGGGCATATTTTAAAAGCTTAGTTTAAACATTGCTAAGTATTAGAGCAATAACTTTTGTAACAGAGAACAGGGAGAAGGAGGCCAAGGCCCAGGAGAAGGAGAGAAAGAAAGAGACAAGACTTGCCCAGATGCTGGCCACCCTCCAGAGAAGCCCTATGGCAAACCCTGAGTCCTTGAAGGACAAAGCATGAGACAAACACCTGATCTGTAGACAGGTGGGGCGTTGGGCCAAAGAGTGTCCAAACCGTGACAAGTCTCCTAGAACAGCTTGCCACAAATGCCATCAACTGGGACATTGGGCAGCACTCTGCCCTTGGGACCCAAGAGCCTCAAGGTCAAGCCCCAAACCTACCTTCACGATGGTTCAAGAGGACTGAAGCGGCCCACTCCAGCCAGCCTACCCGTCACTGATAACCATCATGGGGCTGAGCCAAGGGTGCAACTGGATGTGGCAGGTAGGTCTGCAAATTTCTTGGTTGACACAGGGACTACCTACTCTGTCTTGATTTCTTACTCCGGAGCTTTCTCCTCCCAAACCTTTACAATTTTGGGTGCTACAGGAAAAGCAACTACCAAACGATTCACCCGAGCACTTCTTTGTTGCTTGGATGGACAAATATTTTCCCACCAGTTTCTGGTGGTCCCTGAGTGTCCTACTCCCTTATTGGGAAGAGATATACTCACTAAACTGGGGACCACCCTTGTGATAGGAAGTTTTTCAGCCCCTAGAGCTCTACAGCTCCTGGTTACTACTGAAGAACCCATTACACCTTCAATAGAGAGGGACCAAAAGCTATGGGAAGACGAAATTAACCCCCAGGTGTGGGATCACCTACCAAGACGAGCCTTCCAAGCCGAACCGGTCATCATTGTCCTCTGAGATCCCACTCTGGTTTCCTAACCGGAAACAATGCCCTCTCAAAAGAGAGGCTCGGGAGGGACTACAGCCTTAAATAAACAAATTCCTTGCCTGTGGACTATTGGTCCTCACCAGTTCACCATGTAACACCCCAATCCTCTCAGTAAAGAAAAAAGATGGAACCTGTTGAATGGTTCAAGATCTCTAGATCATAAATGAAGCTGTAGTTCCCCTCCATCCCACAGTACCCAATCCCTATGTAATCTTGGGAGAAATCCCACCTAGTGACAGTCTTGGATCTCAAAGATGCATTTTTTTGTATACCACTGGCTAAAGAATCCCAATATCTTTTTGCCTTTGAGTGGGAGGACCCAGGAGAAAAACACCAACAGATGACTTGGAAAGTATTACCTCAGGGGCTCAGAGATAGCCCCCACCTGTTTGGACAGGCCCTTAGCCTGGATCTCCTAGATCTGGACCTGAGACCTAGTGGGAAAAATATACGTAGATGACCTACTAATCTGCTCTTCAGATGAGGAAAGTGCCCAACAGCATGCAATTCAGGTTCTAAACTTGGCAGAAAGAGGATATACTAATCCTAACCCTAACTCCCGGAGTTCACTCAGACTAACCCCTAACCCTAACCCCTAACCCTAAAGAATGTCTGAAGTTATGCCTTAAACATTCATACAGATGATATCTAATATTTATCTGAATAGACTTGCTTTCAATTTGTCATTTCCTATGCGTATGTCTTTCTTTATGGATTTGGGTAGAACTTGTATTGGAACACTGAAAAATCTGTTGGAGCTGCCCAGAGCCAGCATGGGAGATCCCACCCATGGCAAACGTCATGAGGAAGAGACCTGATGGGCAAAGGCGGATCAGAACTCGAGGGACTCCCCGACCACATCCTTGACAAGATCATGCGGAAGAGGTCTGACGGGCAAGGCAGATCAGGACTCAAGCGGTCCCCTGGATCTGCTCAAGCATCTACCCCGGAAACCAAAATCTGTCTGTTATACTACACTCTTCTGATATTAGCAGGGGCTATCCCTGATCACCTTTCTCTGGAAATTAACTTAGAGCTCCAGTTAATAGTCTCCTGCATATAAAAGGAGTGTCTCAGCTCAAACCTCTCTGCTGGCAGTCCAGCTTGTGTGACAGGTTAGTCCACATTCTTGCTACTATGCACATGATTGTTTACAACCTCTCAACCATAAACAGCACAGAGAGTTTGGAGTATTTTGAAAGTCTTAGCATAGTGTTTTTCTAAAGATAAAAATCATGTTGGTGAAGGGTTTCATTGCTGAGTTAATGATTGTGGCCAGGCCTCCATACCCTCAGGCACCTGGGAGTATGTTAATCAATGTAATTGGAATGTAGAAAAAGAAATATAGTATTTTTGATGTTAGCAATATTAGACTTTTGAGTTAATGAATTTTCTATGTTATAAATCACTGCACTCCTCTCTTTGTTGTAAATCACTGTATCCTTGCTATGTAAGAATGTAACTTTATCACTATTTGAAGACTAAGCAGATCTTAAGGGAAAACAAGATTTTGGACACACTAACCTTTATGAATAGAAAGAAAGACGGGGCTACAAAACGTTAATTGGTCTTCAGACCAGAAGACAGTGTATACGAATGTAAGACTCTTGTAAGGAAAAAGATATGCAAAGAATACTCTTTTTGATAAGGGTCAGAGCAGCTGACCCTGAGTGACTTTGCTTCTTACATTTATCTCTATGTTCAACATAAAGTATAAAAGCCTCCCTGAAAAAGAAAGACACAGACCAGGACCAGTTCCACGAAAGCCTGCTTCCCCGTGTGGTTCTTTCATTCCCCTCACTCTCTCTCTCTCTCTCTCTCCTTGTCAGGCTGATACATGGGAGGACAGAGGCTCTCTGCGTTCACTCTTTTTGCCTGGGCTTCTAATACCTGACCAGGAAGGCGTTCTGCACCTTCATTCCTTCGGGAGACTGATAGGGTACCTGTGTCCTAAGTGAACAAAAAAGTCCCTTGTCTGAGGCTTTATTGGCTTTCTGTGAAAACCAGGAAATAGCAGGCTTTTCCTCTCTTCTATTTTCTTAACTGTAACATTCCCTCTTTATCTCCCTTTATATCTTTAAATAATTTCTCACAGATATTGATGCTGTCGCCCATACAATACCTTGTATCTAACCAGGGCTGGACTCCACAACCTTGCTGACGGTTACAGTAAAAATGTTCATTATCAGTTGATGACCAAGACATTTCTACTTTCCTTCTGTGCAATGCTTTAATCTAGTGGAAAACGTGCTGTTAATACTACATTTGTGAGGACTGAAACGATTGTAGAAAGTGGAATTTGTTGAAATAATTATGGTACAAATATATCTTGTGGAAAATTATCCAGATTACTGTTGGATATTAGATAGCTATGTTTCAAAATGTACAATATATATGTGTTCCACTGTTAAAAATTGGATATATGGTGGAGATGTATTTTGGTGGTGCAAGTGATTTAAATGATGTGATGACAGTGTTTATAATCGTGTGTTACAGTAAAAGGGACTCAGATCCGTGTTGGAAATATTACTCTCTGCATTTTGTTATACGTGTGAAGGTTAAAAATTTAAGATGCAGAAGGTACATATTTAAAAAGGTAAGTACAGTCCTGAGCAGAGAAGTACGGTGACGGGTTAGGTGTCGGGTTAGGGTGTCGGGATAGGGTGTCAGGATAGGGTGTCAGGTTAGGGTTAGGGTTAGGGTTAGGGTTAGGTTTAGGGTTAGGTTTAGGGTTAGGTTAGGGTTAGGGGTGTCGGGTTAGGGTGTCGGGTTAGGTGTCGGGTTAGGGTGTCGGGTTAGGTGTCGGGTTAGGTTAGGGTTAGGTGTCGGGTTAGGTGTCGGGTTAGGGTGTCGGGTTAGGTGTCGGGTTAGGGTGTCGGGTTAGGTGTCGGGTTAGGGTTAGGTGTCGGGTTAGGTGTCGGGTTAGGTGTCGGGTTAGGGTGTCGGGTTAGGTGTCGGGTTAGGTTAGGTGGTTAGGGTGTCGGGTTAGGGGTGTCGGGTTAGGTGTCGGGTTAGGTGTCGGGTTAGGGTTAGGGGTTAGGTGTCGGGTTAGGTGTTAGGTTAGGGTGTAGGGTTAGGGTTAGGGTTAGGTTAGGGTGTCGGGTTAGGGTGTCGGGTTAGGGTGTCGGGTTAGGTGTCGGGTTAGGTGTCGGTTAGGGTTAGGGTGTCGGGTTAGGTGTCGGGTGTCGGGTTAGGGTTGGGTTAGGGTTAGGTGTCGGGTTAGGGTTAGGTTAGGGTTAGGTTAGGGTAGGTCAGGGTCAGGGTCAGGGTCAGGGTCAGGGTCAGGGTTAGGGTCAGGTCAGGGTCAGGGTCAGGGTCAGGGTCAGGGTGGGCTAGGTCAGGGTCAGGTCAGGGTCAGGTAAGAAAATAGGGTCAGGGTCAGGTCAGGGTCAGGTCAGTGAGGTCAGGTCAGGTCAGGCCAGGGTCAGGGTCAGGTCAGGGTCAGGTCAGGGTCAGGTCAGGTCAGGTCAGGGTCAGGGTCAGGGTCAGGGGTCAGGGTCAGGGTCAGGGCCAGGGTCAGGCCAGGTCAGGGTCAGGGTCAGGGTCAGGGTCAGGCAGGGTCAGGGTCAGGGTCAGGTCAGGCCAGTCAGGTCAGGTCAGGGTCAGGGTCAGGGTCAGGGTCAGGGTCAGGTCAGGTCAGGGTCAGGTCAGGTCAGGGCCAGGGTCAGGGTCAGGTCAGGGTCAGGGTCAGGCCAGGTCAGGTCAGGGTCAGGGTCAGGGTCAGGTCAGGGTCAGGGTCAGGGTCAGGTCAGGCCAGGGTCAGGTCAGGGTCAGGTCAGGGTCAGGTCAGGGTCAGGGTCAGGGTCAGGGTCAGGTCAGGTCAGGGCCAGGTCAGGACTGGTCAGGGTCAGGTCAGGTCAGGCCAGGTCAGGTCAGGTCAGGTCAGGTCAGGCCAGGTCAGGCCAGGCCAGGTCAGGGCCAGGGTCAGGTCA
>CAKJTW010000858.1:12500-14701 GCA_917880005.1 Nanger dama
GCCAGGCCAGGGCCAGGCCAGGCCAGGCCAGGCCAGGCCAGGCCAGGCCAGGCCAGGCCAGGCCAGGGCCAGGCCAGAAGTAAGCCAGGCCAGGCCAGGCCAGGCCAGGCCAGGCCAGGCCAGGCCAGGCCAGGCCAGGCCAGGCCAGGCCAGGCCAGGCCAGGCCAGGCCAGGTTGTGGCCAGGCCAGGCCAGGCCAGGCCAGGCCAGGCCAGGCCAGGCCAGGCCAGGCCAGGCCAGGCCAGGGCTAGTGCCAGGCCAGGCCAGGCCAGGCCAGGCCAGGCCAGGCCAGGGCCAGGCCAGGCCAGGCCAGGCCAGCCAGGCCAGGCCAGGGCCAGGCCAGGCCAGGCCAGGCCAGGCCAGGCCAGGCCAGGCCAGGCCAGGTCAGGCCAGGCCAGGCCAGGCCAGGCCAGGCCAGGCCAGGCCAGGCCAGGCCAGGCCAGGCTAGGCCAGGCCAGGCCAGGCCAGGCCAGGTCAGGCCAGGAAGAGGTGAAGAGAATAGGGTGCTAGGCCAGGCTAGGCCAGGTTAGGCCAGGTTAGGCGAGGCTAGGCCAGGCTAGGCCAGGTTGAAGAGTAGGTTAGGCCAGGTTGTAGGTTAGGTCAGGCCAGGCCAGGGGCCAAGAAGAACTAGAAGAAGCTAGGCTTAGGCTAGGAAAAGAAGCAGGCTAGGTCAGGCCAGGCTAGGCTAAGGTTGAAAGGGCCAGGCTAGGCCAGGCCAGGCCAGGCCAGGCTAGGCCAGGCCAGGCCAGGCCAGGCTAGGCCAGGCTAGGCCAGGCTAGGCCAGGAAGGCCAGGCCAGGCCAGGCCAGGCCAGGCTGGCCAGGCCAGGCCAGGTCAGGCCAGGCCAGGCCAGTGCCAGGGCCAGGCCAGGCCAGGACAGGGCCAGGCCAGGCCAGGCCAGGTCAGGCCAGGCTTACAGGCCAGGCTGTTCAGGCCAGGCCAGGCCAGGCCAGGCCAGGCCAGGCCAGGCCAGGCCAGGCCAGGGCCAGGCCAGGCCAGGCCAGGCCAGCTAGGCCAGGCCAGGTCCAGGCCAGGGTCAGGCCAGGCCAGGCTTAGGCCAGGCCAGGCCAGGCCAGGGCCAGGCCAGGCCAGGCCAGGCCAGGCCAGGTCAGGCCAGGCCAGGCCAGGCCAGTGCCAGGCCAGGCCAGGCCAGGCCAGGCCAGGCCAGGCCAGGCCAGGCCAGGCCAGGCCAGGCCAGGCAAGGCCAGGCCAGGCCAGGCCAGGTCAGGCCAGGCCAGGCCAGGCCAGGCCAGGCCAGGCCAGGCCAGGCCAGGCTCAGGCCAGGCCAGGCCAGGCCAGGCCAGGCCAGGCCAGGCCAGGCCAGGCCAGGGCCAGGCCAGGCCAGGCCAGGCCAGGCCAGGCCAGGCCAGGCCAGGCCAGGCCAGGCCAGGCCAGGCCAGGCCAGGCCAGGCCAGGCCAGGCCAGGCCAGGCCAGGCCAGGCCAGGCCAGGCCAGGCCAGGCCAGGCCAGGCCAGGCAGGCCAGGGCCAGGCCAGGCCAGGCCAGGCCAGGCCAGGCCAGGCCAGGCCAGGCCAGGCCAGGCCAGGCCAGGCTCAGGCCAGGCCAGGCCAGGCCAGGGCCAGGCCAGGCCAGGCCAGGCCAGGCCAGGCCAGGCCAGGCCAGGCCAGGCCAGGCCAGGCCAGGCCAGGCCAGGCCAGGGCCAGGCCAGGCCAGGCCAGGCCAGGCCAGGCCAGGCCAGGCCAGGCCAGGCCAGGCCAGGCCAGGCCAGGCCAGGCCAGGCCAGGCCAGGCCAGGCTCAGGCCAGGCCAGGCCAGGCGAGGCCAGGCCAGGCCAGGCCAGGCCAGGCCAGGCCAGGCCAGGCCAGGGCCAGGCCAGGCCAGTGCCAGGCCAGGCCAAGAAATAGGCCAGGCCAGGCCAGGCCAGGCCAGGCCAGGCCAGGCCAGGCCAGGCCAGGCTAGGCCAGGCCAGGCCAGGCCAGGCCAGCCAGGCCAGGCCAGGCCAGGCCAGGCCAGGCCAGGCCAGGCCAGGCCAGGCCAGGCCAGGCCAGGCCAGGCCAGGCCAGGCCAGGCCAGGCCAGGCCAGGGCCAGGCCAGGCCAGGCCAGGCCAGGCCAGGCCAGGCCAGGCCAGGCCAGGCCAGGCCAGGCCAGGCCAGGCCAGGCCAGGCCAGGCCAGGGCCAGGCCAGGCCAGGCCAGGCCAGGCCAGGCCAGGCCAGGCCAGGCCAGGCCAGGCTAGGCCAGGCCG
>CAKJTW010000859.1:0-7500 GCA_917880005.1 Nanger dama
GATTCTTGGCCCCCGGAGGAGAAGAATTCAATCCGGGGCCAGAGACGAGGCTGGATCGCTCAGAGCTTTTGTGTAACAAAGTTTTATTAAAGTATAAAGGAGATAGAGAAAGCTTCTGACATAGGCATCAGAAGGGGGTAGAAAGAGTACCCCCTTGCTAGTCTTTAGCTGGATGTTATATAGTCATCAGCAGTTTGTTAATGAAAGAAAGGAATGTCTCAAAACTTAGAATGGCATCAGGCCCCTCACCCATAAGATGTATTTTGGGATAACTTTGGCTCTAAATGGTTTATCTTGGGCCATGTAAAAGATTAACTTGAATCTTGAAGAAGGGCAGATCACCATACAAATAGTTTCATTTACATAGATTAGAGGAACAATATCGGAGTATAACATATTGGGTTATCAGGTAGGTCTGAGCCCAAAAGGCGGAACTGACTTGAAGACAGAGCTTGGGGCAAATACATAGTACATTAACATAGCTTAAGATAAACATTTCCATAAGAAAAAGGCAATGGTTAACTTTAAGTGAAACTAGGTGTTATTATAGCAACACAGAATTTTAAGAGAAACCTCCTTTTAAATTTGTATAGAGAAGGAAAAAGTATCGCTAGTTTTGTTTCCTCCTGCCCCTTAAGAGAGATAAAATGTCTGGGCCTTGCGGGGTTTTTCCCCCCTTTGGGGGGCCTGGGGCCCCCCCGCCTGTTCGGCGCGGGGGGGGGCGGGGGCCCCGGGGGGGGGGGGGGGGGTGGGGGGTTTCTCTTAGCACTCTCCTAACGTGCAGAGACGTGGGCAGGTGATTTCAGCCCACCCATGCGTGTCTGGAATCTCACCCACAGCCCCATCTCTGAGGAACCTGCCCCTGAGCCGAGGAGGCACAGTCAAGCCTTCCCTATCAGGGCTTGCTGATGCACGCAACTGGACTTCCTTCCCTTCCCTAGAGGAGGCTCGCTTCCTCGCATGATGTGTACTTGACTTCCAGTCGGATGTGCCAGCACGTCTGCTTGAGGTCTGGGCTCAGGTGCTGGTTCCCCTGAGCTGGGGCTGTGGGCGGGAGCTCAGACACTCAGGCATGAACCCAAACCACCTGCACACATCTCTGCTGGCTAGGAGAGCACTAGAAAACCCAGGTCTGTCACACCCTTGCCAGGGGCAAAAGGAGCCCCCCTCTACTGGTGTGGAACTGCACACCCAACCCAGGGCCCTTGGGAGCCTTGTGTTCTCCATGCGGCACAGGGTCTGTGCAGTTAAGCAACCGCTGGAGAAGCCATCCAGTTGCCCTTGCCTTCCTTCTGACAGAGCTCTCACTGCTGGACCCCTTGGCAATATGGAAACCACCAGCCCCTAACCCCTCCCCAAGGAGGCCTGTTGGCCTAGGTCGTAAGGAAAGGCAGGAGAGGAGCTGAGGCCTGGAAGGTGCCTGTGCTGTACCCCGGGCACCCACAGCCTGCTCCTTCCCGGGCAGTAAGCCTAGCAGCTAGGCAAGTCTGGGCAAGGCTCGCCAAGGGCAGAGCAGCCTTGCACCTGAGGCTCTGCCACATCGGATCTGTGAGCAGAGCTGAAGCTGTGCCATGCTGGAAGTGCACTTGGGCCTTCACCATCAGGGCTTGCAGATGCATGCAGCTGGGCTGTTTGGACTTCCCTCAAGGAGGCTTGCTTCCCTGCATGCAGTGCACTCGTCTTCCATGCGGGGGGGGGGGGCAGCTTGCCTCCTGGAGGTCTGGACTCAGGGGCTATTGACCCTTAGCTAAGGCTGTGGGTGGGAGCCCAGTCACCGAGGGGTGGGCCCAAACCACCTGCACACGTCTCTGCTGGCTAGGAGAGCACTAGAAAACACATGTCTGTCAGGCCATTGTCAAGGGCGAACGCAGCCCCCCTGTCCGGGTATGGCACTTTCACCCCACCCAGGGCTCCTGGGAGCCTGGTGCTCTCTGTGCAGCGCTGGGTTGTGTGGCCAAGTAACCGCTGGAGAAGCCATCCAGTTGCTTTTGCTTTCCTTCTGACGAGCTCTCTCTCCTGGAGCCCATGGCAGTGTGGAAACCACTGGCCACTAACGTCTCCTCAAGGAGGCCTGGGGTCCTAGGTCTCAGGGCAAGGTAATAGTGGAGCTGAGGCCAGGAAGGCGCCGGTGCTCTCCACAGGTCGCACAGGGTCTGCTCCTTCCCGGTCAGTAAGCCTAGCAGCTAGGAAAGTCTGGGCAAGGCTCGCCCAGTGCAAAGCAGCATCACGCCTGGGGCTCTGCCAGATCGGGCCTCTGAGCAGAGCAGGAGCTCTGCCGTGCTGGAGCACACTCGGGCTTTCCCCATCAGGGCTTGCAGACACACGCAGCTGGGCTGCCTCGTCTTCCCACAAGGACACAGGCTTCCCAACATGCTGTGCACTCGGCTGCCATTCAGGGGTGCTAGCTTGCTTCCTGGAGGTCTGTGCTCAGGGGCTGATTCCCCTGTGCTGGGCCTGTGGGTGGTAGCCCAGACATGCAGGGGTGGGCCCAACGCACCTGTACACTCCTATGCTGGCTAGGAGAGCATTAGGGACCCAAGTCTGTCAGGCCATTGTCAGGGGCGAATGGAGCCCCCTCGCTCTGGTTGTGGCGCTACACAACCCACCCTGGGGCTCCAGAAGCCTGGCACTCTCCATGCAGGGCAGGATCTCTGTGGCCATGCAACCTCTGGAGAAGCCATCCAGTTGCCCTTGCCTTCCCCCTGACAGAGCTTTCACTCCTGGAGCCCATGGCATTGTGGAAGCCACCGGCCCCTAACCCTTCCTCAAGGAGGCCTGGGGGTTTAGCTCGCAAGGCAAGGCTGGAGCGGAGCTGAGGCAAGGAATGTGCCCGTGCCATCTGCCAAACGCCCACAGCCTGCTCCTTCCCGGGCAGTAAGCCTACTGCTAGGCAAGTCTGGGTAAGGCTCGCCCAGGGCAGAACGTGCTCGTGTCCAGGGGTCTGGCAGATCGGCCTCTGAACAGAGCTGGAGCTCTTCCATGCTGCAGGCACACTAGTGCCTTCCCCATCAGGGCTTGCAGATGCATGCAGCTGGGCTGCCTGGACTTCACTCAAGGAGGCTCCCTTCCCCGCATGCAGTGCACTCGTCTTCCAGGTTGGGGCACCAGCTTGTCTCCTGGAGGTCTGGACTCAGGGGCTGATGACCCTGAGCTAGGGCTTTGGGCCAGAGCCCAGACATGCAGGGGCGGGCCCTAACCACCTGCACACCTCTCTGCTGGCTGAGAGCACTAGAAAACCCACATCTGTCAGGCCATTGCCGGGGGCGAACGGAGCCCCCCTCTCCGAGTGTGGGACTTGTCACCCCTCCCAGGGGTCCTGGGAGCCTGGTGGTCTCCGTGCGGCGCTGGCTCTCTGGGTCGAGCAACCGCGGGAGAAACCACCCAGTTGCTCTTGCCTTTTCTGACAGAGCCCTCACTGGTGGATCCCTTTGCAGATTGGAAGCCACGGGCCGTTAACCTTCCCCAAGGAGGCCTGGTGGCCTAGGTGGCAAAGAAAGGCAGGAGTGGAGCTGAGGCCTGGAAGGCGCCCGTGGTGTACCACAGGCGCCCACAGCCTTCTCCTTCCCGGCAGTAAGCCAAACAGCTAGGCAAGTCTGGGCAAGGCTAGCCAAGGGCAGAGCAGCCTTGTGCCCCAGGCTCTGTCAGATCGGCCTTGGAGCAGAGCTGGAGCTATGCCGTGCTAGAGGTGCACTCGGGCCTTCCCCATCAGGGCTTGTAGACACACGCAGCTGGGCTGCCTGGACTTCAACTGAGGAGGCTCGCTTCCCCGCATGCTGTGCACTCGGCTTCCAGGCGTGGGAGCTAGCACGTCTCCTTGAGGTCTGGGCTCAGTGGCTGGTTCCCCTAGGCTGGGGGGGCGGGAGCCCAGAGACACATGGGTGGGCCCAAACCACATGCACATGTCTCTGCTGGCTAAGAGAGTGCTAGGGAGCCCACGTCTGTCAGGCCATGGCCAGGGGCGAATAGAAGCTCCCTCTCCGGGTGTGGCTCTGCACACCTAGCCAGGGGCCCTGGAAGCATGGTTCTCTCCATGCAGTGTTTGGTCTGTGCGGCCAAGCAACCGCTGGAGAAGGCATCCAGTTGCCCTTGCCTTCCCTCTGTCAGAATTCTTACTGCTGGATCCTTTGACAGATTGGAAGTCACAGGCCCTAAACCCTTTCCATGGAGGCCTGTTGGCCTAGGTCGTAAGGAAAGGCAGGAGAGGAGCTGAGGCTAGGAAGGTGCCTGTGATGTACCCCTGGCACCCACAGCCGGCTCCTTCCCAGGCAGTAAGCCTAGCAGCTAGGCAAGTCTGGGCAAGCCTCGCAAAGGGCAGAGCAGCCTCGCATCCGAGGCTCTGCCACATCAGGTCTGTGGGCAGAGTTGGAGCTCTGCCGTGCTGGAAGTGCACTCGGGCCTTCCCCATCAGGGCTTGCAGATGCATGCAGCTGGGCTTACTCTTTCTTCCCTAGAGGAGGTTCACTTCCCTGCATGCAGTGGACTCAGCTTCCAGTCAAGGGCGCTAGCTTGCTTCCTGGAGGTCTGTGCTCAGGGGTTGGTTCCCTGAGCTGGGCCTGTGGGTGGGAACCCAGACACGCAGGGGTGGGCCCAAACCACCTGTACACGACTCTGCTTGCTAGGAGAGCACCAGGGACCCACTTCAGTCAAGACCTTGCTGGTTGTGAACGGAGTCCCCCCTCCCCTGTTCTGGCTCTTCACACCACACCCAGGGGCCCCAGGAGCCTGGTGCTCTCTGTGCAGTGCTGGCTCTGTGCAGCCAAGCAACCGCTGGAGAAGCCAGCCAGTTGCCCTTGCCTTTGCCCTGACAGAGATCTCAATCCTGGAGCCCTTGGCAGTGAGGAAGACACCGGCCCATAATCCCTCCCCAAGGAGCACTATGGCCTAGGTCACAAGGCAAGGCAGGATTGGAGCTGAGGCCAGGAAAGTGCCTGTGCCGTCCGGCAGATGCCCACAGCCTGCTCCTTCCCTGGCAGTAAGCCTAGCTGCTAGGCAAATCTGGGCAAGGCTCACCCAGGGCAGAGCAGCTTCGTGCCTGGGGCTCTGCCAGATTGGCCTCTGAGCAGAGCCGCAGCTCTGCTGTGCTGGAGATGCATTCGGGCCTTCCTTATCAGGGCTTGCAGATGCACACAGCTGGGCTGCCTCAACCTTTTCCAGGAGGCTTGCTTCCCTCATGCAGTGAACTCGGCTTCCAGGCGGGGATGGCAGCGTGCCTCCAGAAGGTCTGGACTCAGGGGCTGGTTCCCCTGAGCTGGGGCTGTGGGTGGGACCCCAGACATGCAGGGGCAGGCCCGAACCACTTGCACACGTCTCTGATGGCTAGGAGAGCACTAGGGACCCACACATGTCAGGCTCTTGCAGGGGGCGAATGGAGCCCCCCTCTCCAGTTGTGGTGCTGCACACCCCACCCAGGGGCCTTGGGAGCCCGGTGCTCTTTGTGAGGCGCTGGGTCTGTGCGGTGAAGCAACCGCTGGAGAAGCCATCCAGTTGCCCTTGCTTTCCCTCTGACAGAGTTCTCACTCTAGGAGGCCTTGGCAAGGAGGAAACCACCGGCCCCTAACGTCTCCTCAAGGAGACCTGGGGCCCTAGGTCGCAAGGCAAGGCAAGAGCGGTGCAGAGTCCAGGAAGGCGCCCGTGCTGTCCCCGGGGCACACAGAGCCTGCTCCTTCCCAGGGAGTAAGCCTAGAAGCTAGGCACGTCCAGGCAAGGGTCGCCCAGGGCAGAGTAGCCTCACACCGCTTTCTGCTAGATTGGCCTCTGAGAGACCTGTAGCCCTGCCATGCTGGAGGCGCACTCGGGCCTTCCCCATCAGGTTTGAATTCGCACCCAGCTGGGCTGCCTGGACTTCAACTGAGCAGGCTCGCTTCCCCGCATGCTGTTCACTCGGCTTCCAGGCATGGGCGATAGCACGCCTTCTTGAGATCTGGGCTCAGTGGCTGCTTCCCCTAGGCTGGGGTGTGGTTGGGAGCCCAGAGACGCATGGGTGGGCCCAAAGCACATGCACACATCTCTGCTGGATAAGAGAGTGCTAAGGAGGCCATGTCTTTCAGGCCATGGCCAGGGGCGAACGGAGGCCCCCTCTCCGGGTGTGGCGCTGCACACCCAGCCAGGGGCCCTGGAATCCTGGTGCTCTCCATGTGGTGTTGGGTTTGTGTGGCAAGCGCTGGAGAAGCCATCCAGTTGCCCTTGCCTTCCCTCTGTCAGAACTCTCACTGCTGGATTCCTTGGCAGATTGGATGCCCCAGGCCCTATCCCCTCCCCAAGGAGGCCTGTTGGCCTAGGTCGTAAGGAAAGGCAGGAGAGGAGGTGAGGCCACGAAGGGACCTGTGCCGTACCCCAGGCACCCACAGCTTGCTCCTTCCCTGGCAGTAAGCCTAGCAGCTAGGCAAGTCTGGGCATGGCTTGCCAAGGGCAGAGTAGCCTCGCACCCGAGGCTCTGCCACATCGGGTCTGTGAGCAGAGCTGGAGCTGTGCCATGCTGGAGGTGCACTCGGGCCTTCCCCATCAGGGCTTGCAGTTGCATGCAGCTGGATAATGGGGCTGCATTCAGGCTGAGAGGATCAGGATTGCCTCAGTACCCACCAGCAGGGAGGCGCTGCAAGAGCGAAAACTGAGGACAGAGTAGACGTTTCCTGTGTCCAGCTGAGGGCTGACTGGAGGTCCATCTCAGAGGACTCAGGGGGAAAGAGCTCCATGTGCAAAACGGTGGGTTTTTGTTAGATTTGTGTTAGATGATCTAGAGGATGACCACTGATGTTCTTCCATGTAGGTGGCCATTTTCCTGTCACTGCTTCTTGAAAAGACTGTCCTTTCCTCTTCGCTCGTACCTGGTTTGATTTTCATGAACTGACCATGTACATGTGGGTTTGTTCCTGGGCTCTCTATTCTCTCCTGGAGTCCATGTGTCTGTATTCCTGCCAGTTCCTCACTGTGGTGGTCACTACAGCTCCGTGATGTGGTTTGAAGTCGGATAGGAAGATGCCTCCAGCTGGGTTCTTCTTTCTCAGAGTCTTTTTGGCCATTTAAGGTCCTGTTCCATATTAGCAGTCTAATATTAGGAATATTTCTATTTTTGTGAAAAATGCCATGGAATATTATTTTGTGATTGCAATCAGTGTATTTGTTGATGACTTTGGTTGGAATGAACCTTTTAATTCCTCATTGTTCCAGTGCATGAGCATGGAAGTTTTGATTTCTTTGTGTTTTCTTTGGTTTCTTTATCAGTGCTTTCTAGTTTTCTGACCACTGGTCTTTTAGGTACTTGATTAAGTTTGTTGCTAGCTGTTTTACTGTTTTTGGTGCAGTTGTAAGTGGGATTTTCTTAATTTTTGTTTCTGATTGTTATTAGTGTATAGACAACGCAAGTGATTTTTGTATATTGATTGGGATTGTAAATGGTAGTATTTTATATGATTGTAAGTTGATCTGAAATGATTCAGCTTTACTGAATGTAGTCTAAAAACTTTTTGTGAACTTATGTGGAAATTTTTATCAGTTAAATAT
>CAKJTW010000859.1:12500-14661 GCA_917880005.1 Nanger dama
TTCTAATTCAAACCATGAAGGGGAAGGCCCGAGTGCGCCTCCAGCAGGGCAGGGCTACATGTCTCTCAGAGGCCGATCTGAGAAGAAAGCGGTGCAAGGATGCTCTGCCCTGGGCGAGCCTTGCCCAGACTTGCCTAGCTGCTAGGCTTACTCCCTGGGAAGGAGCAGGCTGTGTGCGCCCGGGGACAGCACGGGCGCCTTCCTGGACTCTGCACCGCTCTTGCCTTGCCTTGCGACCTAGGCCCCAGGTCTTCTTGAGGAGAGGTTAGGGGCTGGTTTTTGCCTCACTGCCAAGGCCTCTTAGAGTGAGAGCTCTGTCAGAGGGAAAGCAAAGGCAACTGGATATCTTCTCCAGCGGTTGATTCGCTGCACAGACCCAGCGCCTCACAAAGAGCACCGGGCTCCCAAGGCCCCTGGTAGGGTGACCAGCACCACAACTGGAGAGGGGGCTCGTTCACCCACGGCAAGGGTCTGACATATTTGTGTCCCTAGTGCTCTCCTAGCCATCAGAGACGTGTGCAATTGTTTCGGGCCTGACCCTGCATGTCTGGGGTCCTGCCCAGAGCCCCAGTTCTGGGGAACCAGACTTTGAGCCCAGACCTCCAGGAGGCACGCTGCTGTCCCCGCCTGGAAGCCAAGTGCACTGCATGCGGGAAGCAAGCCTCCTCGCGGAGGTTGAGGCAGCCCAGCTGCTTGCATCTGCAAGCCCTGATAGGGAAGCCCCGAGTGCACCTCCAGCACAGCAGAGCTGCAGCTCTCCTCAGAGGCCAATCTGGCAGAGCCCCAGGCACCAGGCTGCTCTGCCCCGGGTGAGCCTTGCCCAGACTTGCCTAGCAGCTAGGCTTACTGCCCGGGAAGGAGCAGTCTGTGGGCATCTGGCAGATGGCACATGTGCCTTCCTGGCCTGAGCTCTGCTCCTACCTTGCCTTGCAACCTAGGCCCTCAGGCCTCCTTAGGGAGGGGTTAGGGCCTGGTGGCTTCCACACTTCCTAGTGCTCCAGGAGTGAGAGCTCTGTCAGAGGGAAGGCAAGGGTACCTGGATGTCTTCCCAGCGGTCACTTGGCCTCATAGACCCAACAGCGCAGGGAGAGTACCAGGCTTCCAGGGTTCCTGGCTGGTTGTACAGCACCACACCCAGAGAGTGGGCCTCCATTCGCCCCTGGACATGGCCTGACAAACGGTTGGCTCCCTAGCACTCTCCTAGCCACCAGAGATGTGTGCATGTGGTTTGGGCCCACCCCTGAGTCTCCAGTCTCCCTCCCACACCCCAGCCTAGGTGAACCAGCAAGCAAGCCCAGATCTCAAGAAGGCACCTTAGCGCCCACGCTTGGAAGCCGAGTGCACAGGATGCGGGGAAGCGAGCCTCCTCAGTTGAAGTCCAGGAAGCCCAGCTGGGTTCGAAATCAAACCCTGAAGGGGAAGGCCCGAGTGCGCCTCCAGCATGACAGGGCTACAGGTCTCTCAGTGGCCGATATAGCAGAAAGCGGTGCAAGGATGCTCTTCCCTGGGCTAGCCTTGCCCAGACTTGCCCAGCTGCTAGGCTTACTCCCTGGGAAGGAGCAGGCTGTGTGCGCCCTGGGGATAACACGGGCGCCTTCCTGGACTCTGCACCGCTCTTGCCTTGCCTTGAGACCTGGGCCCCAGGTCTCCTTGAGGAGAGGTTAGGGGCTGGTTTTTGCCTCACTGCCAAGGCCTCCTAGAGTGAGAGCTCTTTCAGAGGGAAAGCAAGGGCAAATGGATGGCTTCTCAAGCGGTTGCTTGGCCACACAGACCCAGCGCTGCATCAGGATCACCAGGCTCCCGGGGCCTCTGGGTGGGGTGTGCAGCACCACACCCCGAGAGCAAGGCTCTGTATGCCCCAGCAAGGGCCTGACAGAAGTGGGTTCCTAGCTCTCTCTTAGCCAGCAAAGATGTGTGCAGGTGGTTTTTCTCGTGCCTGTGTTTCTGGGCTCCCGCCCTCAGTCCCAGCTCAGGGGAACCAGCACCTGAGCCCAGACCTCCAGCAGACGTGCTGGCACATCCGACTGGAAGTCAAGTACACATCATGCGAGGAAGCGAGCCTCCTCTAGGGAAGGGAAGGAAGTCCAGTTGCGTGCGTCAGCAAGCCCTGTTAGGGAAGGCTTGACTGTGCCTCCTGGGCTCAGGGGCAGGTTCCTCCGAG
>CAKJTW010000860.1:0-14660 GCA_917880005.1 Nanger dama
AACAATAAATGCTAGAGAGGGTGTGGAGAAAAGGGAACCCTCTTACACTGTTGGTGGGAATGCAAACTGGTACAAACCATTATGGAGAACAGTGTGAGATTCCTTAAAAAACGGGAAATAGAACTGCCTTATGACCCAGCAATCCCACTGCTGGGCATACACACTGAGGAAGCCAAAATTGAAAGTTACAAGTGTACCCCAATGTTCATCACAGCACTGTTTACAATAGTTAGGACATGGAAGCAACCTAGATGTCCATTGGCAGAAGAATGGATACGAAAGCTGTGGCACACATACACAATGGAATACTACTCAGTCATTAAAAAGAATACATTTGAATCAGCTCTGATGAGGTGAATGAAACTGGAGCCTATTATACAGAATGAAGTCAGAAAGTAAAGCACCAATACAGTATACTAACGTGTATATATGGAATTTAGGAAGATGGTAATGATGACCCTATATGCAAGACAACGAAAGAGACACAGATGTATAGAACAGACTTCTGACTCTGTGGGAGAAGGCGAGGTGGGATGATTTGAGAGAACAGCATTGAAACATATATATAACCTTATGTGAAATAGATCACCAGTCCAGGTTTGATGCATGAAACAGGGTGCTCAGGGCTGGTGCACTGGGACGACCCTGAGGGATGGGATGGGGAGGGAGGTGGGTGGGGGGATTCAGGATGGGGACACATGTATGCCCATGGCTGATTTATGTCATTGTATGGCAAAACCACCGCAATACTGTAAAGAATTAGCCTCCAATTAAAATAAATAATTTTTTTAATTTAAAAATAAAATTCAGTTATTATTCAATGTTCAAAATATTTACAACTGAATGTTTAAATCTGTATATAGCTTCATAGAAAGTGATATATTAAAACTATTGAAAACTCACATTTAAAAATAAAATATTTCATGGCTGAGGTTAAGGTATGTGCAAATTTCCTGTGTAAAGAATCTCAAAGTGTTGAGAGTTGCTATTCAGTTCAGTTCAGTCACTCAGTCATGTCCGACTCTTTGTGACCCCATGGACTGCAGAATGCCAGGCTTCCCTATCCATCATCAATTCCTGAGCTTGCTCAAATTCATGTCCATTGAGTCGGTGATCCCATCCAACCAACTCATCCTCTGTCGGCCCCTTCTCTGCCTGCCTTCAATTTTTCCCAGCATCAGGGTCTTTTCAAATGAGTCAGTTCTTCACATCAGGTGACCAAAGTATTAAGAGTTTCAGCGTCAACATCAGCCCTTCCAATGAACACCCACGACTGATCTCCTTTAGGATGTACTGGTTGGATCTCCTTGCGGTCCAAGAGATTCTCAAGAGTATTCTCTAACACCATAGTTCAAAAGCATCAATTCTTCAGCAATCAACTTTCTTTATAGTCCAACTCTCATATCCATATATGTTATTAGAATGAGTAATATGGGCTAACTCTGATGGGTAGTTCTTTTGGTCCTTAAAATGAAATAGAGATATAGTAGCCAGGCAGAGAGAAAGTAATAAACTTGTGACTTCTAAGAAAGAGAAATGAGGGCTAGGGTAACAGCTGCTGCTGCCTCTAAGTCGCTTCAGTCGTGTCTGACTCTGTGCAACCCCATAGACGGGGCAGCCCACCAGGCTCCGCCATCCCTAGGATTCTCCAGGCAAAAACACTGGAGTGGGTTGCCATTTCCTTCTCCAGTGCAGGAAAGTGAAAAGTGAAAGGAGAGTCGCTCAGTCGTGTCCGACGCTTAGCGACCCCATGGACTGCAGCCCACCAGGTTCTTTCTGTCCAAAGGATTTTCCAGGCAAGAGTACTGGAGTGGGGTGCCATTGTCTTCCAGGGTAACAGCCGACCAAAGCCAAACACGGACAGCCAGAAAACTACCAGAACAAAAGGGGGCAAGGAGCAGAGATCTGAGAAACTTGGGCACAATCAAGATTCTGCCAGTTATTAACTTGTATGTCATTCTGGCAATCATATGGTAATTCTGGGCTTCAATTTTCTTACATGTAAAATGGTCACTAGTTCACTAAGAGTTGGACATGACTGAGCAACTTCACTTTCACTTTTCACTTTCATGCATTAGAGAAGGAAATGGCAACCCACTCCAGGGTTCTTACCTGGAGAATCCCAGGGACGGGGGAGCCTGGTGGGCTGCCGTCTATGGGGTCGCACAGAGTCGGACACGACAGAAGTGACTTAGCAGCAGCAGCAGTTTTTCTTTTAGACCGCTCAGTATCTAAATCTTCCCAGCCTGACAAAGATTCTCCACCATGTGATCCTGATGGAAGACAGAGCCCTCCTCTCAGTACAAAAGCTTCAAACGTCAGAAAAGGCCCCTCCCCACAACAGATACCTGTTCTGAACTAAGGGCTTCAGATGATCGTCTCTGGGAGTGAAGGCAATTACATCCAAGTCCCATTCCTCATTCCCTTGGGCAGCAGTGAGAGCGCCGCTGGGCTCAGAGCCCTCAGTCATGCAGTTTGCAGTAGCTTCTGTGTGGCGCTTCCTCACTGGACCAGTTACCTATTAGGACCATAAGAATTAAGGTTACATAGAGCTTTATTCTTTCACACATATCCTCCAAAACTGGATTTCTAGGCATCTGAAGAATTCTATTAGCTCTCCAACATCATTTCATTTATTTTTTGCCTAAGTCAAAGTCTACTCTCAGATGCCAGCGTTAATAATTTGAAATTATCTTTCATATAGAACCATTGTGACTACTGAATAAGATGATACAGGTTATATAATTAACACAGGAACTGGAAAGAAGCTTGTGTTTAAAAAATATCAAAGTTATTAACAATTACTACAACATTACTCCTTGACTGCTTAAGTGCTATTTTCCAGAAGATAAAAATATCAATCACGTATAAAATAATTTCAGCCCCAATACTTCCAAAGGTTTTATAGCAAAAGAAAAAAAGCCACAGTTAAAAAAGCATCAAGGTAAAGTAGCAAGAAAATGAACACTAGAGACAGATGGAATTTAATTCAAATCTGCTTTTTTTACTTTCTTGAGCAAGGACTTTTAATCTTTCTGAATCCTAGTTTGCCATCTGTTAACTGTGTATAAATAATTCCTAACTTCAAGGTTGTAGTGAGGATGGTAAAAAATATATTCAAGACATTTATCATGTTGCCAAATTTGGATAATTAGACTAATAAATGGTAACTATTGTTGTTGCAGGAATTCTCTTTTCCTTCATTTAATGTATGCGTATTCTCACACACCTTGCATAACAAGTCAGCAGTTGTAAGGATTTCCACTAGATATTAGTCCCTCCAAACAATGTTCATTTGAATGTTTATGTTGGAAAGCTTATTATGTCATTAGATACAGCAGGATATTGCAAAAACTTTTATAGAATATGTATTTTTAAATTATGTTTGCGAGTGACATGGGGCATTTGAGAACAACCCAAGGGTTATTTAGTTATATAGAAGTCACCTATGTGTATCTTTGTCGTAAATTATTTGAGCAGACCTCAGATATTCTGAAGTCACATGTTATCTTGCATTATTCTGTTCAACTCAAAGGGTAATCCCAAAGATTACTATTTAGGCACTAACCAGTGTGTGCGTATTAGCTAATTCATTTTATCATATGTCTTTGAATGACTCTGTAAGTCTCCCATTACTATATTCATTATAAGCCTACATTTCCAGTAACTTTTGTATTGAAGACAAGAGTTAATACTCTGTTATGGGGAGAAAAGGAATACAGGCAGTAGAAAAAAAGAGTACTGGGGAAAATCACCATGGAAATTTTATATTTTAATTATACTTTCTGGTGAAAGAAATGGTACAAACTGCTTTAAAGTCTAGGAATAAATTTTATGATTCATAGAAAAACAATTATTAAAGCCAAGAAATGTATTTTCAGACCAGTAGTTACTAAATGGCAATAAAATATCTAGAAGCTGGCCGAAGTCTGTGCATATCAGGCAGGCCTTGGGTTTATTTATTAATGCCTTGGAAGATGATGTTAACAGTGGAAGGCAGCAACTAAAAGAAACTGGAAATGACTCTGTTCTGCCTTTGATACAAAAGTAGTAACAGATAGATCTCTGATTGCTCAAATGAATTCAAAGAATGATAGGTCTGTGACAACACAGAGCTCCTTAAAACAAGGAGCATACATGATTCAACTTTTAGATAAAATGCACACAATTGAAAAATAAAAACATTTATTTTAAAAACGAATCACCAGCCTAGGTTCGATGCAGGGTGCAGGATGCTTGGGACTGGTGCACTAGGATGACCCGGAGGGATGGTGTTGTGGGAGGTGGGAGGGGGGCGTCGGGATTGGGAACACATGTACACCCGTGGCAGATTCATGTTGAGGTGTGGCAAAACCAATACAATATTGTAAAGTAAAAATAATAATAAAAATAAATAAAATGAGTTTGCTACCATATACTTTAAAAATGTCAGTCTCTTCTTGAAATAAGAAGTGAATGGTGAAATAGTAAGCAAACACTGTGAATGAAAGCAAGTAACATGTAAAAACAAAAAAAAAAGAAACTGAATGCAGAATGGGAATGTGATATGTCAATTAACTTGTCATAGCAGAATTCCAATTAGCATTAAAAATTTATGTATTTACAGATGCACATATTAAAGCTTGAGTGAATTTGAGCTTTAAAACTACAGATTGGTTAACAAAATTATAGGCTAAAGAAAAATAAGAATGTGCCTACTATAAATAAACAAATACAGCCACAGCTGCACTCAGAAATTCACATTCACAGCAGTTCATGTAAAAACAACCAATAATAATAATTTAACCAATTTTCAATTTAAAAAGATGAAAAATAACCATATAAAGCTAAAGCAAAGAAATAAAAGGAAAGAAATAAAGCTGTCAGAACTGGCAGATGGGGTGAAAACAGAATTCAGTATAACAAGAAAAGTATAATACTTCTATGAATCCAGTAGAAATGTCCTACTGAAAGATACAATTAGACTTGAATAAGAAATTCTTTTAATATAAATTTATTTATTTTAATTGGATATTTGAATAAGAAATTCTTAAATAACATTACTAAGTTATGACCAACCTAGATAGCATATTCAAAAGCAGAGCCATTACTTTGCCGACTAAGGTCCATCTAGTCAAGGCTATGGTTTTTCCGCGTGGTCATGTATGGATGTGAGAATTGGACTGTGAAGAAAGCTGAGCATTGAAGAATTGATGCTTTTGCACTGTGGTGTTGGAAAAGACTCTTGAGAGTCCCTTGGACTGCAAGGAGATCCACCCAGTCCATTCTGAAGGAGATCAGCCCTGGGATTTCTTTGGAGGGAATGATGCTAAAGCTGAACTCCAGTACTCTGGCCACCTCTTGGGAAGAGTTGATTCATTGGAAAAGACCCTGATGCTGGGAGGGATTGGGGGCAGGAGGAGAAGGGGACGACAGAGGATGAGATGGCTGGATGGCATCACTGACGCGATGGACGTGAGACTGAGTGAACTCCGGGAGATGGTGATGGACGGGGAGGCCTGGAGTGCTGCGATTCACGGGGTCGCAAAGAGTCAGTCACAACTGAGTGACTGAACTGAACAGAACTGAATTCTGACTACTAGCCAAAGAAGTAGATACTTTTATTATTCTGGCTTTTTTCAAAATTTTATCCCTTTTTTTAATTTAAAATGTTATTAGTCATAAAAGCCAATATTTTATTCTGGCGTTTTTTTAATAGATTAAAAACTAAAGTACAGAGAAGCTAAGTAACTCTATTGAGACCACAATGGCAAGAAATAGCACACCAGGATTTGAACCAGAGCAGTCTGTCTCCTGCCTCTGGGCTCTTAATATTATGCTATGAAACCAATTACTGAAATGAACTATTAGTGAAATGAACCATAAACAGAAAAACAATTTCAAACAAATATTCAACACATGTTTTTAACTTTAAAAACTGATTGTAAATTATATTTTAAGAATAAATATTAGGAATGCTTTGATTTGGAAGGAAAATAGAGGTTGATTTTACCATCAGTTATTATGAAACACATTAAGTAGTAATCTTGTTCTATACTTAAGAAAATATATATCATTGTAGCATAAGACAAAGTGACAAAACTTAACCTTATCAGAATGGAATATATTCAGTGATAAGATTTCAGTCAATGATAAGAGGATTATACAGTAAATGGACAAATGTTTATAAAAAAATATTCTTGTGTCTACAATGAATTACAAAAAGATTTAATAGTGAATTTTTAATTCAAAAACCGAAAATTATATACATAGACATTTATCTAATCTTAAGTTGGGTATTCTCTATATATAAAAATGAGAAATGGGAATTCCCTGGTGGTACTGCCAGGGACCCGGGGTTTGATTCCTGGTCAGGGAACTAAGATTCCACAAGTCACACAAGCAAAAAAAAAAAAAAAAAGAGTGGGGTGGAGAGGAAGAAATGGATAATCTGATGCTTTAAATATAAAAATTTATGAGTCAACATGGCCGAAATCACAAAATAATCATGAAAAAGTAACTTGAAAACACAATATATGTTTAAAATAAAATAGATACAAACCTACTATAGATACACACCTATTATAGCATTCTACCAAATCAGTTAAAGAAAAAAAATTTTAACACAATTTTAAACCATAAAAAGTAATTCTAACAAAGTTACCCCCTAAAAGGTACAAAAATGACTATTGAATAGGCACTAACATAATGAAACTATCCAAGAAACACTAATTAAAACAATAAAGTACTACTTACATGGTTTCAAATTGTCAAAGTTTTTAAAATTTTTAATAATAGTTCCATGAATAAGGCACTCTTGGCCACTGTTGCTGACAATATAAATTGGTACAACTGTCACTGAATATAACTTGACAGGAAGAAAATTAAGGTACAAAAACATTCACAAACATTTTTAAAGAATTCTACTGTAAGAATTATTTTTTTAATTTGGTGTATGATGTAGTAGCGGTGGCTCTTATTCCTGCATTAGGTGGTTTCCTACTATTGATCTGTATCTATTATCTATCATCTACCTACCTATCCAGCCAGCCACACACATACACACATATATACACACGCACACACACAGAGTACTGGAACTGCATACAGAAAGGAAAGTACATAAAGCTGCAGCCATGTAAAAGCTTATTTTCTAAGGGAACAGAGTGAAAGGGTTTCTGCTTCTAGCAAGCACAAGTGCATAGTGCATAATTTATCATACATTTCCTTCCAATTTCACATAATAACTTACATTGTTCAGCTTTCAGTGGTAACTATACCAATTTGATTGCTTTTTTATGTCAGAGAATTACAGTGTTGCAAAGTCCATTTTTTTTATATCATATTTAATAAGAAATTCATTTTAGGGTTTTTGGTCCAGAGGAAGTGAAAATTTTATCTCTTGCAGATGGGTCTTCCCAGTAGTTTCTGTATTTGAAAGAAAATGAAGCCTGAATACCTTGCTTACTCAGTTGATTTTAACAAGTGTTTTATGTCACAGAGTCATGCTTTCAGAGGCTCACCAGGAAATCTTACTGAAATCTCAATGCTTGGAAGTTGGGAAGAATATTGAAAACCATGGAATGGTAATAAAAGGAAAACTAAATAAGCAAGTCCCTCCCTATGTCAGAACTTCTTTTCCATCACATTTACCTCAAGTCCAAAGCTTCTGCCAGAAAGGGACATGGTGAACCTGCTCAGGACAAGCTTAACAGAAGACAGACAACCAAAGGACCGCAGAGGAAGGCCAGTGCAGGGGCTGTAGGAACTGCTGTGTGACCTGCATTTTAATTTAGAGGAACATCTTTGAGCTCCTGAGCTAATCTGTACAGAAATTTGTGATATTTAGTCTTCAGAGGAGGAGGAAGGTTGTGTCTTGGGGGTGTTATATGCTCATGTTTATCATGACTGGTCCTTCCATTCTTCTGTCTTGACTAATTTTAGCTGGTCGGTGAAAGGTGGAGTGTTTTTAATTTCGTTCTGTTTTGGTTAATCTATTTAACTAGACTTAAAAGGGTTGAAATGTATGATTCAAGAAATCATTAACCTGAATAGATATTTATGGCTCTTCAAGTGATATCTATACTTTGAACAAAAGTTCTAGAATGCTAATATCTTTTAAATAGTTGTCCATCAGCAGACGAGTGGATAAGAAAGCTGTGGCATATGTACACAATGGAATATTACTCGGCCATAAAAAGAATGCATTTGAATCAGTTCAAACGAGGTGGATGAAACTGGAGCTTATTATACATAGTGAAGTAAGTCAGAAGGAAAAACACCAATACAGTATCAGTTCACTTCAGTCCCTCAGTCGTGCCCGACGCTTTGTGACCCCATGAATTGCATCACAACAGGCTGCCCTGTCCATCACCAACTCCCAGAGTTTATTCAAACTCATGTCCATCAAGTGCCATCCAGCCATCTCATCCTCTGTCGTCCCCTTCTAATCCTGCCGCGAATCCCTCCCAGCATCAGAGTCTTATCCAAAGAGTCAACTCTTCGCATGAGGTGGCCAAAGTACTGGCGTTTCAGCTTCAACATCAATCCTTCCAAAGAACATCCAGGACTGATCTCCTTTAGAATGGACTGACCTCCTTTAGAATGGGCTGTTTGCAGTCAAAAGGACTCTCAAGAGTCTTCTCCAACACCACAGTTCAAGAGCATCCATTCTTCATCGCTCAGCTTTCTTCACAGTCCAACTCTCCCATCCATACATGATCACGGGAAAAACCATAGCCTTGACCAGATGGACCTTTGTTGGCAAAGTAATGTCTCTGCTTTTTTTTTTTTTAATATAAATTTATTTATTTTAATTGAGTTAATTTCTTCCCAATACAATATTGTCTCTGCTTTTTAATATGCTACCTAGGTCGGTCATAACTTTTCGGAGTAAGCGTCTTTTAATTTCATGGCTGCAATCACCATCTACAGTGATTTTGGAGCCCCAAAAAATAAAGTCTGGCAATGTTTCCACTGTTTCCCCATCTATTTCCCATGAAATGATGGGACCAGATGCCATGATCTTCGTTTTCTGCATGTTGAGCTTTCAGCCAACTTTTTCACTCTCCTCTTTCACTTTCATCAAGAGGCTTTTTAGTTCCTCTTCACTTTCTGCCATAAGGGTGATGTCATCTGCATATCTGAGGTTATTGATATTTCTCCCGGCAATCTTGATTCCAGCTTGTGCTTCTTCCAGCCCAGCGTTTCTCATGATGTACTCTGCATAGAAGTTAAATAAGCAGGGTGACAATATACAGCCTTGATGTACTCCTTTTCCTATTTGGAACCAGACTGTTGTTCCATGTCCAGTTTTAACTGTTGCTTCCTGACCTGCATATTGGTTTCTCAAGAGGCAGGTCAGGTGGTCTGGTATTCTCATCTCTTTCAGAATTTTCCACAGTTTATTGTGATCCACACAGTTGAAGGCTTTGGCATAGTCAATAAAGCAGAAATATAGGTTTTTCTGGAACTCTCTTCCTTTCTCAATGATCCAGTGGATGTTGGCAATTTGATCTCTGGTTCCTCTGCCTCTTCTAAATCCAGCTTGAACATCTGGAAGTTCTCAGTTCATGTACTGTGGAAGCCTAGCCTGGAGAAGTTTAAGCATTACTTTACTAGCATGTGAGATGAGTGCAATTGTGCGGTAGTTTGAGCATTCTTTGGCATTGCCTTTCTTTGGATTGGAATGAAAACTGACCTTTTCCAGTCCTGTGGCCACTGCTGAGTTTTCCAAATTTGCTGGCATATTGAGTGCAGCACTTTCACAGCATCATCTTTCAGGATTTGAATTAGCTCAACTGGAATTCCATCACCTCCACTAGCTTCTTTCGTAGTGATGCTTTCCAAGGCCCACTTGACTTCACATTCCAGGACATCTTGCTCTACGTGAGTGATCACACCATTGTGATTAGCTGGGTCATCGTGAAAATCTTTTTTGTACAGTTCTTCCATGTTTTCTTGCCACCTCTTCTTAATATATTCTGCTTCTGTTAGGTCCATACCATTTCTGTCCTTTATTAAGCCCATCTTTGCATGAAAGGTTCCCTTGGTATTTCTAATTTTCTTGAAGAGATCTCTAGTCTTTCCCATTCTGTTGTTTTCCTCTATTTCTTTGCATTGATCGCGGAGGAAGGCTTTCTTATCTCTCCTTGCTATTGTTTGGAATTCTGCATTCAGATGCTTATATCTTTCCTTTTCTCCTTTGCTTTTTGCCAATACAGTATACTAATGCATATATATGGAATTTAGAAAGATGGTAATGATGACTCTGTATGCAAGACAGCAAAAGAGACCCAGATGTAAAGAACAGTCTTTTGGGCTCTTTGGGAGAAGGTGAGGTTGGAGTGATTTAGAGAATAGCATTGCAACATGTATATTATCATATGTGAAACAGATCACCAGTCCAGGTTCGATGCAAGAGACAGGGTGCTCAGGGCTGGTGCACTGGGATGACCCTGATGGGTCAGATGGGGAGGAAGTTGGGAGGGGCGTTCAGGATGGGGAACACATGTACACCCATGGCTGATTCATGTCAATGTATGGCAAAACTACCACAATATTGTAAAGTAATTAGCTTCCAATCAAAATGAATTAATTAATTTTTAAAAAGAAAATCAGTACATGATGCAAAGTACATCATGAGAAACGCTGGGCTGGAAGAAGCACAAGCTGGAATCAAGATTGCCAGCAGAAATATCAAGAACCTCAGATATGCAGATGACACCATCCTTATGGCAGAAAGTGAAGAGGAACTAAAAGCCTCTTGATGAAAGTGAAAGAGGAGAGTGAAAAAGTTGGCTGAAATCTCAACATTCAGAAAACAAAGATCATGGCATCCGGTCCCATCACTTCATGGAAAATAGATGGGGAAACAGTGGAAACAGTGAGAAACTTCATTTGGGGGCTCCAAAATCACTGTAGATGGTGATTGCAGCCATGAAATTAAAAGATGCTTACTCCTTGGAAGAAAAGTTATGACCAACCTAGATAGTATATTAAAAACAGAGACATTACTTTGCCAACAAAGGTCCGTCTAGTCAAGGCTATGGTTCTTCCCGTGGTCATGTATATATGTGAGAGTTGGACTGTGAAGAAAGCGGAGCACTGAAGAATTGATGCTTTTGAACTGTGGTGTTGGAGAAGACTCTTGAGAGTCCCTTGGACTGCAAAGAGATCCAACCAGTCCATTCTAAAGAAGATCAGTCCTGGGTGTTCATTGAAGGACTGATGCTAAAGCTGAAATTTCAGTACTTTGACCACCTCATGCAAAGTGTTGACTCATTGGAAAAGACCCTGATGCTGGGAGAGATTGGGGGCAGGATTAGAAGGGAACGACACAGGATGAGATGCTGGATGACATCAGCGACTCAATGGACATGAGTTTGAGTAAACTCTGAGAATTTCTGATGGACAGGGAGGCCTGGTATGCTGTGATTCATGGGGTCGCAAAGAGTCAGACATGACTGAGCAACTGAACTGAACTGAACTGAACTCAGCTTAGAATGAGCACCGGTAGAATCACTGATCATTTCTTAGGAAGCAAGGTGATGTCTTACAGAGATGTTTTTCTCATCTGCAGAGATTGTTCACAGATATATAACCTATTTCGTACGACTGATTTGACTGTCCAACATCTATAAACTGAAAATATCTCTTCTAGCTTTATACAACAAAGAAACATTTGTTTTAATCAACTTTCCTATAGTTAAACATGAACAGAAACACCCTTTATAAGGTGTTTAAATGTATCATATACTTAAACCCTTTATAGGTGTAATTAAACAGATTAACCAAAACAGACTGAAATTTTAAGAAACCTCTCCATCTTTCTGACCAGTAAAATGGATCAAGGCAGAAACACCAATTTTATGAAAGGGTTTCTGTCCCTTAAGTCTATGAATGGTTTGATATTGAGATTCAAAGTTACTTCTAAGTCCTTATAGTCTACAAATTCTATCTTACTTTCTCAGCAATGTCACTTTGTCAGTATTCTATAGGGTGGCCAAAATTAAAGCATAAGAATAAACTGTGGTTCCCAAGCTTCTCAAAACCAAAAGAGTGGCCTATGTATAGGCTGGGCTGACACAACCAGAGATCACAAACTGGATGGCTTATAATAACAAAAGTGTATGCTCTCACAGTTCCGGAACCTGTGAGAGAGAATTCAAAGCCCCTGGCAGGGAGCCCTTGGCGGTAGACCCAGAGGCTCCGTGGCCTCCATCTTCACCTGGTCTCTTCCCTCTGTGTGGTGGCTTTGTTGAATCAACATTTACTAAGTGCTCCTGTGTCAGATGCTGAGCTGCAGTTCAACAAAAGGCCACAAAGAGATTAAAATGGGGGGGGGGGGGTCATTCACACTTCCTGGAGGAAGAGAATAGCATAATTTGAGGGAACACTGCAAGGCCGAGTCAGGACAGGCAGAGAGCAGCAGGACCTGGGGCACATGCTGATATTAGGTCCTGTGGATAGAATACTTTGCGGTTATCAGTCTCTTACTCGGGGTCATTTTTTTTTGTTAATAATTCAATGGACGGTAGTGGTTGCAAGACACAGGCAAGTATGAAAACCTCTGGAATTGCTAAAGTAGCTGCCCAGATCTTTTCTTGATGCATTAGAAACATACTCTGGCCCATATTTTATTAACTCTGGTCTCCAGGTGAGCAAAACAATGCATCACTTGTATAATGAAAGCTATTTTCATTAGAATGTTTTCAATAGAAAATATTTCTGTTTTATAATGTGATAATGACACAGCTCACACGGACATTTTCCAATGGATCATGACTCATAAACCCATAGACTCTAGTTGTTTACCACAAGCCAAAAAAAAAAAAAGAAAGAAATCCCAGACAGGCCATGCACACCCCCACTAAAAAGAAGTTCTTAATGGTAGACAAAAACTGCCCTTTATCTTTCCAGCAGTATACAGCATTAGGAGACATGTTTGCAAGGTGATTTGATCAGGTCATTTCTCCTCAGACGTCCCCTAGGTTAGAAGAACTGTGTGCCAATCATCTGCTAAATCTTTTCCCCCAAGGTTGAACTAAGTCATTTCCAAACTATCTTTCAGTTCAATCACTGTGTTACTCCAGGTTAACTATGTTATAACCCATGTCCCTCTCACTTAACATATTAAATTCTCATTACCACCTAAAGTAATTTAGTACATTAAGGAGATAAGCATGGCAAAATACTAATCCTTCAGTATGGAATTTAAAATGTTAAATATTTTTAAACAGTTCATGAGATTTTTACCACAGATTTACTCAATATAACATTGTCAGCAGAAAAAAATATAATAATTCAATAAGCAATTTTAAAAGCTTCATAAGTATTCAAGTTTTTTTGTCTTTTACTTGCCTGTAACTGTGATTCAGTAGTGGCTGTCAAGAACACATAACTCATCATATTACAGTATTGATACATTATCTTTGAAAATCAAAGTCAAGAATTACCTACATATTTTAAGCTGTCTATTGGTTTTCGACGTGGTATAACACAGTATAGTTCAAAACACCTCAAGATCAGGATAGTTTAAGAAATGTGAGGAAGCACTGCAACACTTAATTCTATATTACATTTGAAATTTTTAATAGCTTAAAATGACATACACATGTTTTCACTATGCAAACTAATATTAAGCATGTCTCCCATACACAAACCAACAAAATAATTATCTTTCTTCCTAGGTTCTCTGCTAATTTGCATTTGTTACTTGTTTATTTATTTTATCATCTTCAGACAAGTGACAGCTTGTTTTCAGAAAAATATTGATAGAAGTATAAAGTTGGTGGAAAATACATTTATTTATGGTAGGCATTAAGAAATCTACTGAAAATATAACAAAAATGCATCTAGACTTATGGACATGGGAGAGAGGAGGAGAGGGTGAGATGTATGGAGAGAGTAACGTGAAAGTTTACATTCAGTTCAGTTCAGTTCAGTCGCTTAGTCGTCTCCGACTCTGCGACCCCATGAATCGCAGCACGCCAGGCCTCCTGCTCATCACCAACTCCCGGAGTTCACTCAAACTCAGTTCCATTGAATCAGTGGTGCCATCCAGCCATCTCATCCTCTGCCGTCCCTTTCTCCTCCTGCCCCCAATCCCTTCCAGCATCAGAGTCTTTTCCAGTGAATCAACTCTTCGCATGAGGTGGCCAAAGTACTGGAGTTTCAGCTTTAGCATCATTCCTTCCAAAGAAATCCCAGGGCTGATCTCCTTCAGAATGGATTGGTTGGATCTCCTTGCAGTCCAAGGGACTCTCAAGAGTCTTCTCCAATACCACAGTTCAAAAGCATCAAATCTTCGGCACTCAGCCTTCTTCACAGTCCAACTCTCACATCCATACATGACCACTGGAAAACCATAGCCTTGACTAGATGGACCTTAGTCGGCAAAGTAATGTCTCTGCTTTTGAATATGCTATCTAGGTTGGTCATAACTTTTCTTCCAAGGAGTAAGGGTCTTCTAATTTCATGGCTGCAGTCACCATCTGCAGCAATTTTGGAGCCCCCAAAATGAACTCTCTCACTGTTTCCACTGTTTCCCCATCTATTTTCCATAAAGTGATGGGACCGGATGCCATGATCTTCGTTTTCTGAATGTTGAGCTTTAAGCCAACTTTTTTCACTCTCCTCTTTCACTTTCATCAAGAGGCTTTTTAGTTCCTCTTCCCTTT